>JARFJB010000050.1:247500-340000 GCA_036346205.1 Vesta saturnalis
ACGTTGAATTAATTTTTACGTTTATTTACACAAGTTTTAAAGAAAAGTTGTCTTATTTAAACATGAATACTTGTGGAAATCTAAATAGAAACATATGTATATATATATATATATATATATATATATATATATATATATCCACTGGTAACAAATTGAAAGCATTTCTGAAAAATTTGTTTATTTTCTTTAAGGTTGCTTATATTGTGGGACTTATGGGTGCTTGCGTAGACAAGAATTATATGAAATGAAGACTTTCGATATCAGTGATACTGGATCAATGGTTTTAATCACAGTACCAGACATAAAAACCAAAATTACAATTACCGAGCAATAGAACATAATTTTTAAAAAACACCCTAATCTTCGTCCGTCACATGCAAAGAAAATCACTTTTCTTTTGAACTTACAGAAAGGCAAATGTACCATTCAAAAAGTAGGAATTACCAAATTTGGTTGAATGGGAAAGCAAACAGCCACATTTCTTCTCATCTTGAATAGTTTACGGGTCACTGTTTTAGAAGGACATACGCAACCATTTTTGTGGACGCAGGTGGCGATATAATTACTCTAAAACGGCGCGGTGGTTGCAAATCGACCACCGTTGCTGAATCGTATATAGATGATTCGATATCAAATAAAATAGAGATAGCAAATAAAATTAATACTTCAGTGGAGAATAGAAATTTACATCCTCCACTTCCAAAAACCACGAAAGTTTTGCTAACGTCAACAAAGTAACTTTTAATGAAACTAACATCCCTCCAAATATTGTACTAAATAACTGCTCAAACAAGAGTTTTCGTATTAGCAATAGGAATTAAATGTTGCTATTTATTTGATATGTGTTAAGTGTTTCCTGCAATAATTGCTAGAATTGTAATTATAAAGTAAATATCTGGTGTGGAACACCACATAACCTTCCAACCTACAAAAAGGAAATTAAAAAAAAAAATAATTTTAATAATACTTTTTTAAGAATAATTATGCAACCTCTTTTCTAAGAAGCACATTACGAAAATAGTAAACACTGTAAACGCAAAAACAATAATCTGTGTTGTAAAGATCCAGCTTAACTTTACTATAATTTAAGTAATTAATTATTTTTTTAATTGCCCTACAGTAATTAAGATAGGTAAAGTTGTTTAAAATTAAAACCCATTATAAAGGATTGCGCGATATTGTACCATAAATAATTAATTTCAATCCCCTCCGACGTAGATATTAAAAAGCATCAAATGCTCTTACGTCCGAGAACCCTCAGACAATCACAGCCAGAGGACCCCTGCATAGAAGCCGGATCCACCCACCGCGAATCAGCTATAAAAACCGCGGCGCTACCGGAAGAAATCCTACTTCCTACTGCTTTTTCCGCGACTACTCTACTTCAATCGCGACTACTATTTTTTGTTATTTTTGTTATTTCGCAACTCCGCTATCCTGACACGCTCGCGTCTCCAACAGGCAAAACCGAGATTCAGACCGCGCGCCAGCCGTAGTTAGTTTCGTTGTATACGTCGCTGACCTGCCAATTACCGCACCCGTTTATCCTGAACCATCGTGCATCTTTAGTCGCGTTACTTCGCCGCCGTCACCATTAAATCAGCATTATACAATCAAACTGCTGGTTGAGATACGCTAAGGTTAACAGCACGTAAGTTTTATTTTACCACTCTTCTTAAACATTATACCAGACACCTAGATAAACGACGGGCTGTATAGCCGGAAGTTATCTAACCGTTCCAGTACACACTCTAGAAGTATACGCCGGGCTGTATAGCCTGAAGTTACCTTTTGCATTCATACACACACTAGAAGTATACGCCGGGCTGTATAGCTTGAAGTTACCTTCGGCACACATACACACAAACCAGGACGTTGCTACTTCGGGATAACGCCCTGATGGTATCATCAATTTACTTCAGCGGCAAGAAGGGTACTCGCTCAAATTCTACCGCTCCACCTGGAGATCCCTTTGTACAGCAGTCGACGGGCTGGACCCAGAATCTTATAAAGGGCTCTCCATTAACCAGATATTACACATACATTACACATCCAATACACCGACCAGATCCTAAGGAAAATTAGCAATACAAACAAGCGACGCCTTGACCTAGAGGTACTCTCAATACCAGAAGCCGCATTCGTAGAGATCACCCGCGTGATCCTCCAGATATGTAAAGACGAACCCGTGGTTAGTCTACTTGATAAATTACATTAAACGTACTCCTGTGTCTCGCAATCGCATATCAATCACTTACTTGAAACACCTGCTTTCCGTCGGAAACAATTCTCAGAATTGTTCAATTTAGTACACGCAGTCCTAACAGGTCCTGTAAACTCGCCTCCGATTAATTCGTTTATAACAATTAATGAAGAAGCAATCTTTTAATAATAACTAACGTAAAAGATCGTGATAAACTCCGCCTTCCCTGTATTTGTTAGTTAGAATAAGTTTCGCTCATACGAAAAGTATACGCGTTTAACAAAAACACACGTTTTTCTAATAATAAAGAATTAATACGTTTATTTCCGGGCATAATTAAATGTTAGATATTCATTTCATTACTGTAAATACGTAATCCATTGATTAAGAAATCCTGAGATCAGCCTGTTTAGTTAGGGTAGATAATTAAACGCGTACGTACAATTTACATTTAAAACATGTAAATATTAACCTGTCCTGTATAAAGTATTCCAAGTACTGAGCTCATATCCAGTCAGTCTGAAAGTCAAATCACGTATAAGAATAGTCATGCGCACCAAGGTTACTTTAAATTATGGATTATCTCTTTGACCTGCTTAAAGACACCAACGCGATCGTTGCCCCGGCTTATCTAAGATATAGAATTTTACCCAGCGCCACCTGACAAATACCAGACTACCGTGTACAGGGCAGTCCTGAACGGTCGTAATGAACAAAATTAAATCGTCATTAGTAGGATTTTTGGGTCATAACACACCCTCAATTGAACCACAATAATTTATATTTGCACAGAAACGGCTCAGGATCCAGTAATAACCACTACCGTCCACGAGGGACCAGCCAAACGGGCGCTGCTAACCAGGACATCCCGGGTAACACCAAATAAACTTTGTTTTGTTGTTGTTGTTAATTTACTTCATTTAGGCTAGATTCTTTAGTTTTGTAAACAAATAGGTAATATACGTTTAAAATAGTTTTGTTGTATTATTCAAAGTGTACAGTGTTAAGTATCAAGATACGAACCACCCCCGTCTTGTTAAGACAAGACCCGATTTGAGCTAGACCGAGAAAAATTAAATTAAACCCTTTTAATCTAATCATTGTAACGAAAGAGGCGTTACATTGTCAACCGGATATTAAAACTTCATGGCATACAGAGGTTAATAGATGCTAACTTGAATTAAGAGAAATGAAATCATTTTAATTTCAGTTTGTTTAGGATGCAACCTATTTTAATACATTCATAACGAAAACAGGCAACATTGTAAAAACAAAAACAATGATCAGAATGACAAAACTGCATGTCAAGTAGAGATTCTTAGACATAAATGCATGTTAACGTCAAAAAATTCCAAAGTCGTCATCTCCTACAAAAATATTGATAACACAGCTGCAGTATTTTAAATCATATTTATTTAATTTTAACATTTATTTCGCTTTAAATTAAAAAACTTTATAACGAAATTTTGAAAAATCTGGAATACTGTATCTGCGGCAGGATCTGTACAAACAAAATACATCCATGTACCACACAAAATTAAAAAACACAGAACGCGTTTCGATAGCTACACTATCATCATTAGCGTCGAATAGGGCGAACAAAAGAAAATTTCTAACATATATACCATCACTAGTAACGCCTCTCTCAAGACAATGGAGTTCTGAGAAAGTGTCAAACACCTAGGAAATGAATCATTTCAGTACAGTTTGTCCGTAGGAAATAAAAATCGGTACACAATGGTGTACCTTCGTTAACCCATTTAAACCTACCGTCCTTTTAAAAGGACCAGGTAAACATATTCATTTTTCGTGAAGTGTACGTTTCGCAGCAAGGTGGTGCCACTAATATGCGTCGGTTTATTGTGTTTACGAACGACCTGCACGCCGTCGTTTGCATTGTCTGCAGTTGTTTTGAGTTATTTTCTTGAGTTTTTTGGATGGTGTGACATTCAATTTGACAATGGGAGATCGAAGGTAAGTTTTCTCATAGTAGCAGATATGATTTATTGGTTTATGTGCATTACTTCTTTTCCAGTGACCTTATACTTGCAGTTTTGTATATAACCTTACTTTCTTTGCAATTCTTAGTTGAGCTAGGGTGTCCAAAGTACTCTCGTACTTTTAAAAGGACGGTAGGTCGATGTACTACTTTTTTTCAGTTATTGGACACAACCACTAACTTTGGCACAATTACTTGAAGAAATTGGAAAGGACGAGGAAAATGATATACCTGACACTATAGTAATTTTTCCGCCAGAAAATGCGAACGAGGATTCCGACACTGACGAAGACTCGGGGAATGAAAATATAGTTGAGATGAATAATTTGCCAGGATATCAACAAAGACCTGAAGCAGAAGTACAAGATACGGAAGCAGAAGTACGAGATGCGTCGGCAGACGGCTGGGATAGTGACGATGAAAGACCTCGTTCAACATTCGTAGAAAGAAAACCGAAGCTAGTGAAAACTTTCGACTACAAACCCGGCGATTTGGAACAACCAAACTTTTCAAAATAGCAACCAGTGGCATCCGCTCGTAACAATATTTCACCGGCCGCCACGTTTACATTGTTTTTCGACACTGAAGTAATAAGCCAAATTCTAAATTTTACCAATACATGTGCTTTGCAGCATAATCGCACAGGGGCATCACTGAGAGTGAGATGTTATGATTTGTTGGTGTTTTACTGGTTAGTGGTTATGTACCATTACCTCGCAAAAAATTAGACTGGCAAAATCGAGATGACACGAACAATAAAATGGTATGTGATGCAATATCATGTGATAGATTCCAATTTGTTATGAGCAATATTCATTGCAACGATAACACGCATTTGGACAAATCCGATAAATTTTCGAAATTGAGACCCTTATCTGACATTTTGAATAAGAAGTTTTTTTGAAAACGCACCTGTAGAAGAGTGTCATAGTATTGACGAGTCAATGATACCCTACTAGGGTCGGCATAGCGGAAAACAGTTTATAAGGGGAAAACCTAGTCGTTGGGGCTACAAACTTTGGGAAGGTTCATTGTGGCTGGGTTACATAGTCCATTTTGATTCTTATCAAGGTTCCTCTTGCGCACTACCAGAAAAATATAAGCACATGGGGCTTGGGCCTTGTGTTGTATTGCAGTATGCGGATGTACTACAGAAAATGTCATATACGTCTTTTCATTTATATTTTGATAATTATTTCACGTCTCTCTCACTCCTAAAAGAGCTCAAGCTTAGGGGCATAAAAGCTACTGGAACGATCAGAGAGAATCGAATTCCGCGAATGCAGCTACAATTAAAAAAAAAGGAACGAGGATTGTTTGAACATATCGCTGCAGATAATGAAATTGTCACTTGTAAATGGCATGACAACAGTGTTCTAAACGTAGTTTCTAATGCCACATCAGTTTTACTACTAAATAGGGTAAAAAGATTCTCACAATCAGAAAAAAATTATGGTTACGTAAATCCGTCAAAACTTATTCAGTTTTACAACGAAAATATGGGAGGGGTGGATACGGTAGACCAAAATCTGAGTGAATACAGGGTAGCAATAAGAGGGAAGAAATGGTATTTCCCTTTATTTTCCCACTGGATTGACATGTCTATGCAAAATGCTTGGCGCCTTTATAAAGGCAATGATGGTAAGCTTGATCAACTGGAGTTTCGAAGATCAGTTGCGACAGAGTTGCTTGAATCGTACAGGCGAACAACTAAAAGAGGTTATTCGAAACCTCCAGCAGATCTTCATGAATATTCCCGTTATCATCAAGCTGACCATTTGATAAAATACAACCAAAATCAGCGGCGTTGCTTTGTATACCATAAAAAGGCAAATTTTGTATGCAATAAATGTGACGTTGGTCTTCATCCAAAAGACTGTTTTATTAAGTATCATACTGTTTAGATAGTTTCAGTTTGTCTAGAAATGTCATACAACTAATTTTATGTTCTTTTTTATAAAAATAAAGTTTTAAATTTTGAAGTTGTATGTTATGTTAGAAGTAGCGTATAACCCTGCCGTCCTTTTAAAAGAACACCTCATTTCAATATGTTCGAATAGTCTAAAATATTGAAAATAATTTCCAATTTATTTATTTACGTATATTTACTAATAATTTCAGAAAAAAAAAATTCTCTTAAAGAAAAAGTGTCAGGATTAAATGGGTTAATTGATGGCGCATATGAAACTTGTACTTTTCTTTATAATCGTAGAAAAAAATATATTACATTATACCACTGAACTATTATAGTTCCTGGGTTATAACGGATTTTATTTATTAGCTATAGGAGATTACAGGTCCGCCTAACCGCTCGGCAACACACTTCTCTCGCCAGTAAAAACCTATTAGCCATGCTAATGTGTAAAATACAACAAAAGAAAATGTATAAACTCAAAAAATATGAATCGACTTGTCAATAGTGACATTTAAGTTTAAAATTCACAGTAATCTGATTCCTTTGTAATGTAAGTATACGTGATGTGAAAACTTTTTGGTAATTATTCTAAACCATAGTGTCGCTAATATTATTTTAACATAAATTACCAAAAACAGTTTTTAGTCCAGCTTAAATTTGCATTAGTTTGTAGAAATTAATACGTAAGCGTTTTCTAGGAAGTTAATGCAAATACGTTCCGGTACGTTAAATATGCATGTAAAAAGATGAAAATGGAAATTAACTTTTTCCACAGTTTAGCTACTACACAATGGTTGTATTATATAAAATGATGTCATATTTAGCTACAATTCATAATGTGGAAGTTGTTTGAAAACTATATGAAATATTTTGATACTGAGCTCAATATCCACTATTTATCCATGTTTAAGTTTAACACAATTTATAATTCCGCACACGAGGAAAATATCACAAACATATTTCATATTTGACAAAACCATTTCGCGGAGATTAAACAAACTTATTTACGTATTTATATAAAACGTGTTCGGAACACGAAATGGTTTTAACTCTTAAATGGCGGAATTACTATATTACAAGAGGCAAGTTACTAAAAGAAGCAATTTACTAAAGATGTAGTCATTAATGTATAAATGAAACCCGGAAGTTGGAACTAGATTGTAATTTTACCACGAGCTTAAATAATTTGGCAAAAATTATACTTCGTGCGTCGACTAAAAACTCTTACATAAAGTTCGTGTTTCAAATTAACAGCTAATAATTCTTTTCAGCTTCAATTATTTCAGATATAACATGACTATTGTATGTCAATATCATTTTCTAAGAAAAGAAATGAACAAAAGAGTACTTATGTTAAGTAGAACAATTGCGTGTAGATATGTGCTGTGTATATAGTTTTGTATGTTTTAAAGCACGTTATATAGTAAAGTACCTGTTTCCACCGTCAAAAATTACAATAGTTTTAAAAGAGCAAAGAATAGTCAAATGAATATGTTGACGAAAACTCTTAACCTGGACATGATTATGGATAGAACGTTATAAAGTAACAGAAATAGCACTGCAGTTCATTTGTATCACGATATTCGGTACATATTAAGATTCACAAACGCACTACTGTGAATATCTTTCAAATTAAATACAACGTGTCCCAAATTTGGCTTACTCGTATTGCTTTCTCGGAAATAATTTTAGCTACAAGGTTAAATGAGAAAAGTTTTAGCGAACTTTATTACCACTTTTATAAGAGAAATTTAATAAAGACAAAAATAATTTTCTAGCTTCATTTATTTTCGAGATATTCACATGAACTTTTTATTTTCTTATCGACGCCATATGAGTTATTAGCCATATTATTTTGAATTTTTGAAAAAGTTTTTCAAGAACATTTCAATGGCGTATTACAAATCTAGGTCAATAGTTTCCTTAAGCTTTAAAATTCGAAATTATTGTTTTTCATAGTAGCCTTTGATTATGTGTGGTCTTCATCATGAAACAAAAGAATGCCTTGCGTCATTATTCCATATCGCTGAGTTGTCATTAAACTGCATAATTTATTTGTTTTGACAAGGACTTAGGGTGCGTTGTATCAACTAGAGTTAACTTGCGAGTTTCTTAATCGAAGATTAACCTTAACCTGGCATTAAACTCCGCATACGTTGTATGAACCATAAATAAATCAGAATTATCTAACCTCCTATTTTAGAAGGTTGATAGAAATAAAATTTCAGATTGGTGTTGTTTTGATTTTAGAGTGTTTTGTTTTGTCAGTTGGTTTTAGATGATTCAGCAAAGATATGTTTGTGACTGTAGTGTGCCAATTGTTTATTATTAACTTTTTATACAAAATTTAGAAGTTACTTAGTTGTACTGTGCAGTAATAATATTATGAGTGATGAAAGCTTGCTGAAAATTTTTCACTTTTAGGGCTTGTTTCTCAATATACGTCTGCTATTGAAAGTAAAAATACAGATGCAGACAACAATAAAATAAAAGCCGCCACATGAAAGTATCTGCATTATACAATCAAGTCAGTGAAATGTATAGAGATGTAAACACCCTGAAAAACCGGTACAAAAATTCAAAAGGAGTACCTGCAAGAGGTATTCGGAAACTGAAAAACATGCGGATTGTACTGGTGGTGAAGTTCCCAGTCAGGTTTAGGGTACTGAACTCGATAAGATTATTAAAGATCATATGACTGGCGAAGTTTCACGCTTTGCCGATGATGAGATTTCTGGTGTTTTTTAAAACACCTATAATGTAAAATATACAATGGTTTAATTTCGCATTACGACCATCACAGAATGATGATATGATCCTAATTTTACCAGAGCCGTCACCTGATATTGAGGTAGTGCGGGAACCTGTAATCAGTCGTGATAATGGTGTTGCATGACCTAGTTGGAAGACGTACACTCCTGCAAAATTAAAAACACCTATTTCAAAACCATTGCGGTCCCAAACAATGACACATTTAGTAAGTACACAATTAATAATTTTATTACATATGACTCATACTAATTCTTAGGTGAATCTGAAAAGTAGAAGCCGCTGCGGGTAAATCAAGTAAATGGGGGTAGCAACCAAAACAGAGCTTGCAGATTTGCAAAAATAATGCTATTTGGATCAGCATAATTTAAAGCTCCAACTGATGCGTGAAAAACACGAAGCCAATTTGTCAAACCAAACATTGGATTCGGAGGCATCATTAGCTATGAAACGAGAAAAATGCACGATTTGGAAATGTCAATATTGAGAAAAAAATTCTGAATTAATTTATCTTTGTATAGATAATTCATTTATCATTTATGTCTAATAAAGTGATTAGTGTAATTTGGTTTATTAATAACTAAAATACGGTGTCAAAACAATACAAATATATGATGGTTACATTTACAACAGTTTCGCAAAATGGTTAGTAATTAATATATTCCGTGTAATATTATTTTCAAAATTGCGGTTCCCTTGTTCATTGTCAGTTCATTAGCCTCTTCCTCATCTCTCGTTAATCGTGGTATAGTATCATTCATTGTAACTGCTACATTATGTAACACTGCTGATGCTACCACAGTTGGTTCAACATTGATACGGTGAAGCATAATTACATATGCCAAACAAAGAAATCTTCTTTTTAAATCTACAAAGCACCTTTCGATGGGATTTCGTGTCCTTATTTGAGCTTCATTAAATAAATTCTCTGCTGGCGTTACAGGATTTGTCAATGGAGTTATTAAATATTTTTTAATTGCATAACCACTGTCTCCCAAAACCAAACCACTACCTCCAAAATCTTCATTCTCCAATCTTATTCTCCAGGAGGAATTAGTAAATAGACTCATGTGACGAGCCACTCCAACGACAAACAATATTTCTAATTATTAAATTGCCGCGCAGACTGTACGTTATACACAAAATACCCCTTTCTATTGCGGAATCGTTCAGCATCTTCCCTCCAAGTAGCTGAATACGTACATTGGTACAGTCCATGGTTCCAACAGACCTAGATAACTTGGCAATATTATAAAAGCCCTGTCGTACGTTGTTTATTTCTTCTTGAGTAGATGGAATTTCGATGAACTCAGAGCGTAGACGAGCCAGAGCTTCCACAACTGTAACTGCAACCTTTGAGGTTGTCTCCTTGTCCACTTCACTTCATCTGGAGATAATGCATGATTTCTACAAGTGTCCATTATATTAAAATATAATGAAGATAGATATACACTGTACCTGTCTGTACGTGGAGTGATTTATAACGCAATTTTGTTAATTATATATCGCACAACCATCTTTGACTAACGAAAGCGTTGTTTGAACTCCTAATCATTCCAGTTTTCAAAATGATTTACCCTTTCACTAAAGTTTCGAGGAGGTCTTAACACAATCTCGATCAATTCAATAAAATCTTCATCTTCTTTTAATTCCTCTATACCTTAAACATCCACTAAACCCATTTTTATATGTAAATAATTATAATACTTTTACTACACAATGTTTCTTATAAACACAAAACCAGCAACTGACAGGTGAAGAAAAAGTAAAATAATTAACTCTTGACTAACCCGCACTGTTTGACGGTATTATGTAACCCTGGGTTACCTCTAACGTAATCGTAGATTACTTTTTATGCAATGCATTTTTCCTACACAATTCGAGGTTAACAGTAACTACGTTAACTCGAGATGGTACAACGCGCCCTTAAAAGTTCTTTCAGTTACTTAGTGTGGCTAAAATCTATATGTCACTGAACTCTATTTTAAAGGTAACAGGGATACAGAAGCTGCAGCACAAGCACATGATAAACAATTACCGAAGCGACAGCAACCTGGCCAGAGACATTTCAGATTTTTAAGTTACGAACTTGTTGGCTTATGGATCTTTTATGAAACCAAAACCCAAAACTTATATTAAAAATAATGAAGAAAGAAATCCCACCGTAGTGGAACATGTCAAGGGCAACTCAAATACGTCAATAAGAAAAATTGAAGAAAATACTGTGCATCGAGTTGTATAGGTTCTTCGCGGAGATGATTTTAATGGAAGAATTAGATTTTTGAACAGACGAAACACGGTTCACGAACTGAGAAGTATTTAATAAGAAGATCTAAATAATTTAGACGAAACGCACAAACTAGATTTGGGTTTAATGTAACGTAGGTGGAAAAGTAAAAAGTCTGATGCATAAAATACAACCAATGTTTTGTATTTTTGAGAACAAATTGATTGGGCCTTTCATTTTGGATGAAAATATATATTAGCGGTTTTTGCTGGAATAAATTGTTTCTGCTATTAGGAATGATTTTTCACCAAATGAATGGCACAATTTAATTCCAATAAGGTAGCTCCCCGACCCACAACACCAAATAGGTAATGAAGCCCTCAGAAACATGTTTGGCGAAAATATTACTTCCAATAAAATCTTACACCCTCCGATTTCTATACGCCAAAAATGAGCTGTATGAATACTCTCCGACTGAATATTGACAGGAATTATAAGACATAGCACATGTTTTCACAAACATCAACAGAAATACTGTAGCAAGAGTTACCCTTAAGGTGTTGGAGAAGTATGAAAAATGTGTGGGTAAGAAAATAAGAAGCTCATGTAAATATCTCAAAAATAAGAAGCTTCAAACAGATGCGAACTTTTTCTATTGGGAAACTAACTTGAAACTAATAATTCAAATATTTTGATCCAATCCGATAATAGCGTTCAAATACCTCAGAATTAACAAACGGCTAACCTTTGTTTTGCAGCTAAACAACTCAGGCGGGTGCAAGATTTTACTTTTAAGAAATTTTTAAGACAATAATTCAACTTTGTTTGTACAACCCCATTAGAACGTTCAGCACCTTGGAATGAATAAACTACCGAGCTCCTTTTGCAAGAGTTGACAACTCTACAGACGAGAAATTTTGCTATTAGGAAACTAATTTTTAAGCCAACAATTCAAACCGTTTTGTCCAAACCAACAAAAATGCTCAAATACTCAGTGTTAATAAATGACTCAGCATCTTTTGCAAAAGTCATTAGGATAATGATAATTGCTTTTTGTCCAAACCGATAAAAGCACTCAAATACCTTAGAATTTATAATTGTCCAAACTATTCTTGCTAAATTTGTACAACTTAGATGAATGCAGAATTCTGCTCTTAGGAAACTTAAATTTGAGAAAAGGACTAAATTTTTTTTGTATAAGTTGAACAACTCAAGTAGAAGCAAAATTTTGCTTTTGGGAAACTTGTATTTAAGCTAAGGTAAGGTTATTTTGACGCATCGTGTGTATGCAGTATTTTGATAACGTATGTAACTTATTTTTAATGTAAATGGGGTGAGTTTGCCCGAAAAAACTTTTTTTTCTATTATGCAGAATGTAAGGTGGTGTAAATGGTACGCCACTAGAGTTTAATGGAACATTGTGCGTCATATGAAGAATATTTGAGTGTTGTGGAAAGATTTTTATGTTGAAAGCATTAAATTTGGTTAAAAATAATGTTTTGGGAAAATTGTTATTGAGACGGCGCTAGTAAAAGACTATCAGTTTGCCACTGGTCTTTTGCTGATGTGTACTAAAGAATCCAGATAAAAAGAAATGGACGTATGATATATTAATATTGTATTAATGTGCAGTAAGGAATATTTATGCATATTTTGGTTTGTAGAAATTTTGTAATATGGTGCAATAATGGAAGATTGAATGCGTGTTCAAGAATAAAGTTGATAGAATGAAATGTAGTTGCTATAATTTTGCGAAAATAGAGATCGCCCACATGCGAAGTTTCCATAGAAAGTTGAGTTATGGTCTGGATAATGTACGGAGTGAATATAATTACGATTAATGGTTTTGGGAGATTTGACAGTGAATTTACAAAATAAATTCAAGATGGCTACGTTTATTTGGCAGTGCACCTTGTTCCTTTCAGGACTTCGACGCGGCAAAGAAATGCGTGAGATTTAGATTGTGATAGGTGGATTTTGGTGCTGTGTTTTGGAAATATAGCGGGCAGAATGTATAAAAGGGTGGAAATAATAAGGGAGTAAGGGAGAATCGCTCGGTTAGAGCTTAAGGAGAATCGGTCGCGCGTTTTGAAGAGACCTTAGAATGGTCAATGTTGAATTTTGTTTGTGAAATTTTAGTTCAGCAGTAAGTATATAAGCGACTGCAGTAGCCCATAACGGAATAAATCATATATACAAATTCATAAATAAATAGTTTAAGTATGAATTGAAAGGCGATAATAGTTTTTCCTGTCAAGAAATTTATGAAGTGCACAAGCAGATTTAAAATAACAGTAAATATTCAGTAGTGTTCAGCAAGCGCGTGATCCAGTAGATAAAAAATTCTAAAGTAACCCTTTAAGTAACATCAAAAGTGTATTAATTAAGCTAGATATTAGTGGTCATTAGTGATATTGATTGTCGTATGTGTACAACCGATAATATCAAATCGATGGTATAAAGCAAATCAGAATTCTATTATACAAGTGGAAGTAAACAGTCTTTATTTATTTTGGAAAAATTTAAGATTGTAATGGCGCCTAGAGACAATTTTTCCTGGACTGATTGTAATCTTATTATATTTAGAATTTATATCAGTTCTACATACATAAAGACAAAATTTATATCGATTTGGGCTTGAACCTCGATGGCGCATTTGGTTAGCGAGGTGCTATAGCAAAGTACAGGTCGTAGATTCAAATCTTACTCGAGCTAAACTGTTTATTTATGTATTTAATAAAATTAATAATAATTTTTAATTACATATTTACTTTTGAGCTTATTCGTTCATAACAAAACTTATAATGAACTAAGATAGTGTCTGCTATTTTTTGTTTATTGTATTTATTGCGTATGTTCTAAGGTATGCATGCACTTGAGCTCTGTATACAATATGTTCTATTTTAAAATGATTATAAATAAATACAATAGAAAAGTCTAGAGATATCTTTGATAGTTACCAATTGCCTAATGATACACAATAAATATTAATAAATATTATGAAATATCAACCATCAGTGGAATTTCCGGTCCCTTGTGATATTTTTATGTTGTCATTTGCAATACAACCCAAACAATATTAAATAGATTTTTATCACAATGTGGTAGCGCTAATATTTCACACAACGTAGGTTATATCTTCGAAAAAATATCATTTAAGCATTTACGCAAATTTACATCTACTAACTGCCAATATCAATTTAAATTAAAAAAAAACAAACAATTACACATACTACGCCACACGATGATTATATGATATAATATATTTGACAACAAACCTAAAATATAAATCTTATTCCATGAAGATTGAACGACAATTTCTATAATTAACAGTTGTAAAAAAAGAGCTTAGTGACATCATATCTCATGAAGTATCATTTAATAACGCTAGACGAATTTTAAGCGAATTAAAAGAGATTTACTTATTAGCGTTGTTATTACTTTATTTTTACTATCAAGCAAATGTCCATATGAGGATTGCTTGAATTTTATCTTGCTAGTAAGTTTAAATCTATGACGTTGTTTATAAAGGCCAGATATAAATTATTATACAGAACATTATACTAAAATCACACTGTGTGCAAACACAATTTTTATCGATTTCAAAAATTAACTCGTGACGTTCGCGTTTTGTGAATCAAACCACACAAATGCTTCAGTATACCTTTTACTAAAAATGAGTTAATAATTGCACCTAAAAACATACAATCAAACTAATGTTAGTCATACGCAGAACATACAACCTACAGCGTCAACAAAACGGCACCCTAGCCTAGCCCTAGCCAACCTACAAAAACAGTTATTCGCATTGAACCTGTTAATATTTAATCGACGACCTTCACCACTGAATAGTTGAATCCCGATATTAATGTTATTACTTACTCTTTTGATTATAACAAAAGGCGCTATTCCAGCAGCATGAGATGTTAGCGGCCAAATACTCATTAAGATTGAACTGGTAAGCATAAAATGTGCATGATACCATCTGGCGCAGTAGTATGGACCGTACCATATTAATGCAACAATCGTTGGTGTTATACAATAATAAGCGTCTTACGCCGACACTAAAATGTTAAAAAGGTGAAACCCGTGTTTTAAGTTACATAATTAATAACGTAATGAAAAAGATCTAAATGTCCACGTAATACACCAGTCAAGGTTTCATAAGGACAAAACACTGTTAATTATTTTATTTTAATTAGAAAAAATTTAACGTTCGCAGCTCAGGCGTTAGTTTAAAGCACTTTCCAAACTTCACTATTTAAGTCGACCACACCGTGATCTCATTGCGTTAAGAACATTTATTTCATAAAAATCTCTAAGCTAATTCTGATAATTATAGCGACTAAAAATCTTTTAAAATACTATCGAAACTAATCAATAATAAATTCGGAAATATTCACTCAAATGCAATATCCGATATTTAAACCCGTTTAAAGTTTTGTCTTGAAAATAAAATGTATCTAAGTATATTTTTTATTTATAAAAAGGTTAAAACAAAAAAGTGGCAGTTGTGTACGTCAATTAAAACACGGAGACCATAGTATATGTTAATTTTCAGTGCATAGTACTCACGAATACAAAGCAAATATGAGTTAAAATTTTTATTGGCTTCTCTAGTTATCAATTTTACAGTTTGAAAGATTAAAATTAATGTTTCAAAAATCACTTAAAATATATCTTCCTTCTCCGCTTTTCGAAGTCAAATATTATGTTATTATACGTGTTAAATCCTACAGTAAAATTTGACCTCTTTATGTAATCTGCTGCTATTTATCCAACTTTACTTCTAAACCTTAGCTTGTTAGTTAATAGTTCCTTTCTCAATACGTCAAAATTTTGAAAGAAAATGAGCTTCTAAATATTAATAAAATAAATTAAAATATGTAGATTTTTTTGTACTAAAATCCCATTTTAAAGCTTAATGTGAGTTGACCACACTTTCAAATTATACAAATTTAGTAAAAAATTATTTAGGAAAAAAAAAGTACCATGAGAATACTTACAAAAATAATCACCTCAGATACAACGCAACCTGATAATACCCGAAAAGAACGAAGTAATACGTACTTCTTGGTTAATACCTTGATTATTGCTATACCAGGAGTAAAATACTAGGGTAAGGTGAATAGTTCTCGATCTCACGTAGAGGTGGCGCTCCAACAGGAAAAAATTATGTTTCCTACCTGGGTGTACGTGTCATTATTTCGTATGACAAGTTTCAACGTGTCCTCTCAAGTAGTTTGTTTACATGAATTTTGCAGTAGACGTCTTGTGGGTTTTTCGTTAAAATGGATAAACTTGAATATCGTACGGTCATAAAATTCTTCGTTTTGGATAGATTAACCCCTAAGGAAATTCATCCGAAGTTGACAAAAGTTTACGGGTACTCTGCTCCTTCCATGCCAACCATTAAAGAGAGAAAAGGGCAGATCAATTTAAACATGGTCCCACATCCCTTGAAGATGACCCACGTCAGACCACACCAGAAACCACTGAAAAGGTGCATGATATCTTATTGGACAGTAGGTGTGTAAAGGTGAGTGAGATAACTAAGGCTGTGGGGATATCAGAAGAAAGAGTGCGTAACATCTTGCACAAAGAATTAGGGATGCGAAGATTGGTGCCACATTTGCTGAATGCCGATGAAAAGCAAATGCGCAAACGATCTTCTCAGCAATCTTTGAACCGATTCAATAGGATCCAACCGTTTTTGTGCAGCGATTTTTCACCATGTATGAGACATGCGTCCACCAGTACAGGCTAGAAACAAAACAGTGGTTCAAGCAGTGGGTGGAAGTCGGTGGTTCAGCGCCAAAGAAAGCGAAACCGATCGCATCTGCCGGCAAGGTCGTGGCCAGCGTTTTTTGGGATCCAATAGGGATTCACTTAATTGATAACCTTGCAAAAGGCAGAACAATTACAAGCGAATATTACTCGAACCTACTTGACCAGCTGGATGCCAAAATTCGCAACAAGAGCCGTAGCTTTAAAGAAAAACATCATCTTTCACCAGGACAACGCACCTGCATACAAGGGTGCGTTAGCAATGGGAAAACTGCGGGATTTGAAGTACGATTTGCTAGGCCATTTGGCACACTCAGACTTCCATCTGTTTCTAAACTTGAAGAAATTCGTTTCTGGGAGGCGCCTCGCATCCAATGAAGAAGTTGATGAATATTTTTACAACCTTCAGACTTTACTTCCGGCAAGGATCACTGATGTTGGAGAAACGCTGGACCAAGTGTGGTGAAGTCAAGGGAGGTTACGTAGAAAAATAAAATCATTTTAAACCGAAATTTGCAGTCTTTCATTGTCAGAGCGAGAATTTTTCACCTTACCCTCGTATGGGACTTTCAAAGAAAATCCTTCTTGAGTTCGAAAAATCTGATTCGCCTGAGTTAAATTGAAATTTAACAAAGGAAATTCTAAAATCTCTAATATGCTGCATACGGACTAAAATTTTTGCATAAATTTCTTAAAAGCATTTAAACTCAATATACGCTTGGTTGACAACTTTCGATTTATAAGAAGTTGAAAACTTACTTTTAGGTCAATAATTGATAGATATATCTGCCAACCTTTTCAAACGGATTCGTAGGTGTCTGAACCCAAAAAACACAAGCTTTAAAAATTTTTAAATTAATGGTTCTAGACAAGCATAACTTTAATAAGAGAAGTAACGGTTGTTTATTGCACTAACTTGCATTACACTTTAACGATTGATAAAATTATATAAATAATCAAGTTTGTCATGTAACATCAATTCGATAAAATTGTGCAAGCTGCAAAGAATACGCAAAAATATATATTATTTATATTTGAAATTATTTTAAACGCTTTCAATGAATTAATTATTCAGACACAAACTAGATTTTATTCCCAAATTGTAAAGAAGGGAATATGTGCTTTAAAAGAAAACTTTGCGTGCGGGTCTTTATTGATTAACAAAACCATATTTGTTGTTTACAGTTTTATAGAAGTTCCAACTTCATATTACATTAGCACTGCGAAACAAACAAAATATTCCCTCTACTACGTAATAATCTTCAGCCTCACTCGCAATGTTCAAATAGGGTAAAAGCCCCAGTTATTGACGTGCTAAGGAATCTTACCTGTTTGAACTGCTGTAGTTATGGTAATAACTAGAATATTTAAGTCAACGTATTTTTACTGAAAAGTTGAAGATTTAAAGAATATATCACGTTCTTAAGTAGATTGATATATTTACACAAAAAAAATTAGAAAGGTTTTCACCCAAAATGTACCAGGCACTAGTTACTGGTCGTATGCCGTAGATATTGGCACATTACAAAGCCAGTTATTAGCCTGCTGCTGTAGTAATTGGCACATACTTAGTCCCAGTTATTATCTTATTTAAGTAGTGATTGTCATCCAGTCAGATGCAGTTGTAGGCACAGAGCAATAAAATTTTCTTTTAAAAACGTACCTACCTACTTATTATCAATTTAGAATCAGGAGATAAAACTTATCAACTAAACTACATTGCGCTCTTCCTCTCTTTTGATCACAAAAGTGAGTTATTTTATTAATTATTAAAAAAATAGGCGTATCTTACCTTGTTAAACATTTTTGCAAGTAAAAAATTATTTATGTAAATTATGTTTTACTAAACATTTGTAATGGTAACATTTGCTACACTGTTGACATCCAATAGGAAAGTTCAGTATATTTGCATCTGTAACACATAAGAATTTTTTATTTTATTGTTTCTTGGGGCGCGCTGATTTTCAATATCATCGTGTTTTTCGTTACCATTCGTAACAGACATTGTTTCATTAACCGTATTTTGAGAGGCGACTGTTTCTTGTAGAGTAGAGTTTAAATTCCTTGCACCTTTAATAAAATACTTATCTTTTTTTGGTTTTTTACTGGTGTATTTTAAATTATACAATCTGAACGTTTCGATAACACTTACAGCTATCTTCGTCAGTAGTAATATCTTTTGAAATTGTTTACAACATCTTTAACAATTTTTAACGAACATTACTACTGACTAAGATAACTGTAATGTTATCAACGTTTAGATTTATAATTAAATACCATTAAACAAAAAATAAGTATTATATATAATGGTGAAAGTTTACATTTTCATCCTTGCATGTTTGTTTTTTGATATTTTTAAATGTTTGATTATATTGCTTTGTTTTTTCTTCTGTTCTGCTTTTAATTCCCTTTTCCTTTTATTTTCCTCCTTTTCTTTTCTTTTCCACTGTCTCATTTTCCTGAGTTTCTCTTATGTTCTTCCATACACTAGATGTAATTGCATATGGTAATTTCACAGTCTCCATTTTACCTTTTTGTTCAGGTGATTTAGGACAAGGCAGATAATCTTCTAATTTTTCTAATGCCTTGTCTTCATTTGAAACTATTTCCTCAGGTTCATAATACAGTTTTTCTTGTTCTTCTGGAGGTTGAAGTTGGTTTTCAACCTGCTCTATTCCAAAATTATGTTCTTCACTGAAGAAATTTTCTTGAGAGGGCGAAGCAGAGGACATTGGTATCAAAGAATTTCGTAGTATTGGATAAACGTTCCCGCCATGGCCTTCGTCGATGGCAACAACCGTAATTTTCTGCAAATCAATTATTGTTTCATCAGGTTCCACATTATCCTGGATATCCTCAAAATTAAATTCATCTTAGGTGATCATAGATTCATTGCTGTTATCTGATGGTATTGGTTGAACATCTTGACTTTGAAATTTTTCAAAAATGTTTAATAAGATTTGAAAATCTTCATTACCTGTTGTTACCGGGTTTTCAGTTGACTCAATTTTTCGCCTACAACTGTACTCTTGAAATCGTCATAGGTAAATACAGCAGAAGCAGCAGCAGTAGAACGATTCACTGTGGAAACTACTTCGGGTATTTCCTTTCCAAAACATTTCTTGAAGTCAATATTATCAGGATACCATGGAAAAATGCCTGCAGCTTTAAAACCATTACACGTAGAAGACGTTTTCAAGGAATTTAAATAATTTTGCAGAATTGGTGCAAAGTGTAGTTTAGACACCTGTATGAAAGGATTTTGTCTTCGTCACGACAGAACTGCACTTTTCCAGGTATTTTTCAGTAGTTTAAAACATGCTACATTTGCAGGTTGTGTGATCCTGGTTGCGTTAGGGTATAGTACAATCAAAATAATGCCGAGTTTGTGACATAAGCTACAGAGTTACTTACTTACATACTTAAGCTTCACGCCATTCCCTTGCGGGGTAGGCAAAACAATCCCTGCCTCTTATTTATTTTTCATTCACAATCTTTCTCCATGCTTTCCTATCTCCGCATACCTAGCTTCCGCAAGATTCATACATAGTTTCTGACATGCCCTTTTGTTTTTAAAACTCCTTATCTTTCTTTCCTTATCATAGATTCTACTACATTCAGCAAATTTTTACGCGGCCTACCAGGCCCGGCCTTTCCCCTAACCTCACCCACATATATTTGTTTCGTTAATCTTGCGTTGTTCATTCTCCCAATGTGACCAAACCAACGTAATGTACTACTTTTATATCTATCCATCATCGTCTTTTCCTCACCACACTCCGTCATTATGCATTCATTTTTTATCTTGTCCCTTCTCGTTTTACCACATGCGCTTCTAAGGAATCTCATACCCACGGCATTTATTTTTCTTTCGTGCTTTTCTTGACATACCCATGTCTCACTTCCATGCAGTACTGACGGGACGAATACGCTATTATAGATTGCTCGTTTCGCAGCTAGGCTCATGCTTTCATTTATGATTATCGTCCACAGACTTCCAATCACTTTCCTTCCAGCATTGTCCCTTCGTCCAATCTCGCTCTCAATTGTACCATGTGTAGTAAACATTCTACCGAGACATACCATTTCGTCCACTTGCTCCACAGTTTCATCTTGCAGAGTAAATACTCTACTCTCCTTTCCACGTTCCCGATTGAACACCACAACCTTAGTATTGTTCACGATTACCTTTAGATCCATGGTCTCACAGACTGTATCAAAGTTCCTCAGAGCGGTTTGCAGCTCATCCCCACTGTCACTTAATAAGACTGTCATCTGGATACACCAGAAGTCGTACATTTACGTCACCAATCATTGCACTATTTGTATCGGTACATGCTTGTCTAAGACATTTATCCATGTATACATTGAACAAAAACGGTGACATCACACAGCCTTGTCGCACTCCTTGCTCAATCTTAAAGTATTCACTCACACCTCCTGTCACCCTAGCACATGCCCGACTACCGTTGTATACTGCCCTTATTCCATTTATTAGACCTTTATTTACGCCATATTCATTTAATATTTCCCACAGCTTCTCCCTATTCACTCTGTCAGATGCTTTCTCCAGATCTACTAACGCACAGTACAACTTCCTTTTTACCTTTAAACATTTCGATCACCTGATGGAGAGCAACTATCTGATCAACACATCCTCTTCCTGGTATGAAGCCACCTTGCACATCCCAAATCTTAGTTTGTGTAGTTTCCCGTACTCTATCAATCAGTATTCTTCCAAATACTTTACCAGACACGCTGAGCAAGCTTATTCCTCTGTAGTTCTTACAATCACTCTTGTTCCCCTTACCCTTATACAATGGTACATGATCGCGCTCTTCCAATGACTCGGCACTTTTTCATACATAATGCATACATTGAACAATTCACACAATCTTCGTATAAGCTTTGTACCACCACACTTGAGCATTTCACAAGTGATTTCATCTAAGCCTGCTCCCTTGCCGTTTTTTAACCTTCCTACCGTTTTCTCTACCTCATTTATTCCAATAGCCTTCTCAGTTTCATCCATCATTTCTTCTATATTCTGCTTATTTAACCCTTCAGTCTTACTTTCCTCAATACTGTACAGGTTTCCGAAATATTCTTACCAGCATTTCCTCACTTCACAATCGTCCCATACTATTTCGTTTCTAGCATTCATCACTTCTGCAGCGTTCTGTTTTGGCCCACGTGTTGTATTTTTAACCAATTTCCAGAAGAGTTTTCTGTTTCCATCAATATCATTCTGCATTTTCTCTCCTTCCACAGCCATAACTTCCTCTTTACTTATTCTCACTGCCTACTTCGCTTCTTTATTTCTTAATCTGTACACCTCACACAATGGCATCTTCTCAGTCTCATTTTTTGCAGCAATCATTGCCACGTACGCATCTTTTTCCTTACATACTGCCTTATTTACCTTCTCATTCCATCAAGCACATTTTTTCTGTCTACTTACAGTCACTCTTCCACATATTCGCATGTCACAATTGACAACTGAGTTTTCAAGCTTATCCATGCACTTTCAACGTCAGTGTCTTTTATTTGTTCGTTGCGCACTGTTTCAGTGACATTGAACTCTGTACTCCCAGCATCTGCGTATTTCATTCTCACACCATTATCCACTAGTTTGTCAACCCTAATTCTGGACGTTCGCACTACGTTTGCTTTCCTTCTCCAGACCCACTTTTGCCCTGAACACACTCTTAATACAACCAAAAAGTGGGCCGATCCACACTTTTGTGTCTTTCACCATGTTTCTAAGCCGTTTATCATACACTATCATGTCAATCATACTTTTAGATTCACCTCTTTGCCATGTATACATATGCACATATTTATGTTTAAACCACGCATTGGATACAAACAGGCTTCTCTCCACACAGATGTTCAGGTGTTCACCGTTCTCATTGACTCTTTGGTCTCCGAACTTTCCTAGAACGCGTTCACTATGTTCTCTCTGTACACCCACCCATCCGTTCATATCCCCCACTATAATCTTTCTTTCCTTTGGCTTACATACGTTCAACACGTTCTCTACTTCATTCCAGAAGTTCTCGCGCTCCTGGTCTCTTTCTCCATTCACCGGTGTATAGCATACAATAAGAAACATTCTTCGAAACTCCACTTTCATTCTAACCCATATTACCCGGGGAGATACCAATTCGTACTGTTTAACACATCTTATCGCTCTTTCACTTATGATCATCCCAACTCCTTTTGTGCCATGCTCTCTCGTGACCACAGTGCCAGGCTGCCATCCTTCATCTGCACAGCATCCTTTGCATTGCGCTTTGTCTCCGATGCACACAGAATATCAAGGTGTCTTTCGTACATTACATTCGCAATTTCAAATTCTTTACCATGCATACCTCTAACATTCCACATACCGACTCGCCATTCATTCCTTGCACAGTCGCCAGCAACGGGGCCTGTCTGTTTCGACCTTGACCGCCCCTTGTAGCCAGGTCGATCCTAGGCAGTTGTATTGTTTTCTTGAGTAATACCTTAGCGAGCAGACCGGTTACTGGCTAAATCGTTCCCCGGACGCTGTAGCATTCCCTACTAACGGTATCGTCCTACTACCGGACGGTTATTTGTCTACTATCACGACATAATAGATCGTATACTTACTGTATGAATCTCAAAATGTACATATGTACATGTACATTTTTTTTTCTTACGTACCCTTCAATCACACCACGCGTTTAACCATACTGCTCTATACGCAATTCCTGGTTCCGCGCCCCTCGCCGGACTTGCTGGTTCAAGGGTAATATGCGTTTTATGCCCGTCTACAAATAAGATTACTGGATGGAAAACATTTCCAATGTATTGGAAAAAAACCTCGGTTTAATCCATCCGTTACCGCTTCTACCTATACCTCAACCCTCGGGTACACTTTGTTGAATATTTTCCGGTAAACGTTTATAAGGATAATAACCATCGGTGGGGTTGTTATTCCCGATGCACAAAAGGTAAAAATAACTGTCATGCTTACTTTAGCCGGTTCCTTGTCAACTTGATATGCGTTTCTTGCTCCAGATTGGGCTAAAACTTTTTCTCTATTGGGACAAAGTAAAAAACACGTCTCGTCTCCATTAAAAACTCGAGAGGGATCTTCAATGACATCAGGATATTTTTTTTTTCCTCCAAATATGCACGTAAATCCGCAAACCAAGCTTTCACATCACTTTTTGAAATATTACTACTGGCATCAGTAACTGCTTCAGGAGTACGAAACGTTAAAGAAGGATGCCTTTTAAAAAGGCAGTTAACCAGTGCCTTCCAGGAATATTATTTGTAAATTGATTTTTACTGCTGCACATTTTCTTCTTGGAAAACCTTTCTTCTGAGATTCAAGGAGCCAGTTCTCTAAAATAGCCTCTTCTTCAACGCTTAGGTATGAAGCTGGACCGTGTCTAATTTTTTTAAATTTACTTCCAAGACGATACTGCAGCGTCTGTCTTGGGATGCCATATTCAAGTGAAGTTTGTTTTTTTGATTTTCCATTTCGAATAAATGTAAGTGCTTTTTGCAACATGTTCTTGTACTTTTTTAAGTATTTTTGTTTTGTTTTGCACAATATACCAATTTACACCTGTAACAAAAAACTGGTGCTTTTTATTAAAGAACTGATTGGTAGTATCGACTTTAATTAGCTGCTTTTATATTTTTTTTGTAACAAATTATTTATTCAGCTTAAAGAATTCATAAAAATGGTATATTGAACCAACTAATCCCGCATACAGTCTTAAACAATGTACTAGTAATTGGCACAAGTGCCAATGATTGGGAAGCCATAACTTAATGTCGCAGTAGTCGGCACCACAAAATTTGGCGCCAACCATAAGAATATTATGTTATTCTGTATAAAAAACCACATAATACACCTCTTAAATCATATATACTAGTATTTATAGGTGTATACTTAAAAACTATGAAGTAATAATACATCTTCAGAAAGCCTTACCTTATCAAATCACTAAAATTTTAATCTCGGAATAGCATACACAAACACTTCAGTCGAAATCGCCATATTGACTTTCCGAGTGCATTTTACGTTTGAAATCATGTAGGATACCGCCCTCTACAAAACAATTTTTTAATTTGCTTTAGAGTATTACAGGAAACCTTATGAATTAGAGAAATAATTACAATTGCCAATAACAGGGACTGTGCCAACTATTGAGTCCTTAACCCTAGTGTACCATTATTGAAAAATAAATAACGATGAAAGACATTTCTTAATAATCGGTTCCATCAAATCACTTGGACCATTATAGATTGTTAATAAAGGGTTAGTTGCGTAGTAAATAGAGTTAAATCTCGTTAATTACTTATTTGGCATACATGATTTACAGCTTTGTTCCTAATGAATGGTATTAATGACCAATTAAAGAATGTTCAGTTTGGTTATTATGTACATCATGCAACTGAACAAGCTATGTATTTCTATGTTACCGCGCTCACCGTTAAGCAGTTTTGTAATTTTAGTAATAACCTGGAACTTATTTTGTTAAATTTAAATAGATATAAAAATGTAATTATTATAGGAGATTTCAATGTACGCTGTAATACCAATGAAAATAACGTCAAACAATCGTGTGACCTATTTAGCTAACACAATTTCATAGCGTCGGCATCCTCATCAGGAACTTGTGCAGGTTATCTATGCTAGTTCTCTGTGCTACGTTCCAGTAAATAAGAAAAACAACAGCAAAAAGAAAAAGATTATATTGTTTTATTTGTCCTTTTTCGAATCATAAACTATATCGAATTATGTATTTGCTTTTTCCTGGATCCTTTAAGGCCAATTACGGTATTTCCAAATACCTTTACACGCCCTTGCTTTTCAGGTGTATATCCGCCGTGGTTTCTTGAATTTGATCTTATTTTCCATTGTTCTGTTATTCAATGGATTTAACTGAAACATTGGTACATTTAAATCAAATAATAAAAATTGACATCCAACTATTCTTTTTCAAGTTTTAAAAATAATATTTTTGTACCAAATTAGTTTATGAATTTTTTAATAATAATAATTATCAAATAATCTCAAAAAGGAAGTAAGTATAACTCTAGCAAAGTACATGTCGTAGGTTCAAATCCTACTCGAGGTAAACTTTTCTTTATGTATTTAATAAAATTAATAATACTTAATTGAATTATTGTTTTTTGACAATACTATTTTTTAGTCCTTGATAATGAATATAAAATTGTTCGAAAACTAGGAATAAACCTTACAAAAGTACTTTTTGGTTTTATTTTGCTGCATAAGTATATATATATATATATATATATATATATATATATATATATATATATATATATATATATATATATATATATATATATATATATTGAACTGATATAGTTCAGTATAATTTATTAAATTTTTATGTTTATATTAATATTCTTGGTTAAACTAATATTAAACAATCGCGTGTAAAGACTCATCAAAGGGGACTGGGGTCAAAATTTAGAAGAGACTTTAAATTTATATGACAAAGTAAATTATTATTTTGTTGATTTATACCAAGATTTTGAATATTATAATTATAGGTAATGTGATTAATACACATTAAGTTATCGCCCATTTATATTTTATTATATCTAAATTATTCAAAGATATTGAATTATAATTTTTAATTTGCATCAATATAGGTGCAACTCCCTGTATATAACAAAAATTCTTCAAATGTATACTTGGGCATGCGCTGTGAATACGCATTCATGTGACTTTTGATTACACGCAAAAAGAAATACGCCATACATGTAAGTATAAATATGTTTGAATTTATTCAATATTATATTAACCATTTAAATTTTAGCTCAAATAATATTCCCTTTTGACATGCATGCAAGTTGTCGCACATCATGTTTGTTACAAAATATGGAAATTATGAACACAACAATGAAAATATCAATGTCAACAATAAAGTACAAAGTCATAACACTCACATAAAATGCCCTCCTTACCTGGTCACTGATGATGAAGTTGATCGTAGAAAACAGCTCCTTCGAAATCCAACTCTGCTTCTTGAACATCCAAATTTGCTTCTATTTTAAATGCTTATACGTTTACGTAAGTTTCACTAATGTTTCTTCATATTGATGAATCTTTATTTTTTAGGATCATCACACTTATTATTTTTATTTCAAAATAAATTTTGAAATGCATGGATAGTGTGAAGGTTATTTTAAAGTAAACCCGCTTCCAGTAAATAAAATGTATAATGATAATAACACGAAGAAAACACAATTAAATATCCATAACAAACGTAAACAAAACAAACTTAAAAAAAAACAATGTCGAATCTGCGGAAATATTTTCAACTCGCTGTCGATAACAACCGATTTTTATTTTAAAAAGGTAAACTAACCTTAATTTAAATTATTTACCGACAAATGAATATCACTTGTTTTTAACACTGCCGATACTAAAACCTCACTTTGTTTTTATCGAAAGTGACGTTATTTTGTTTAAAATAATTTCAAGAAAAATTTGGCAACATCTTGCTTTAGCAAGCTGTTGTAACAGAAAGAAACTGAGAGAGCTACTAATCCTTCAGCACTTCTATTTATATGCAAAGCGTAGAAACCAAAATCTTCGATTGTTATCAACAGTTACCTCCAATGTTTCCTCAATTCTGATTGGCTAAAGCATTTCTTAAATTACAATTTAATTTCAAAAGCTCATAACTTTTGCCCCCTTAAACATATCTTAAAACTAACAACATATTCGGAATCTACATAAATTTTCCTATAAATTAAATCCAAATACGAACTAGTTCCTCCAATTATTAACCATGTTGATTTTCACATTGATTTATTGATTTTAAGCTAATTTTATGTACTTTACAGGCCTGGAATTGATTTCCACATGAATATGGGATGCTACTACACATAAAAATTCATCTTTTAAATGCCTGGGGCCAATTTGAAAGGAAAATTATTTGAAATTTTCAAACACCCTTAGAAACTAAATTTGGCAAAATAGTCACAAATATAGTGAATTGTGACTTGAAATTGAGGCTACTTTACTATTTTTACCTCTTATAATTTATTTTGAACAAATTGTCTCAATCTATAAAAACTTTTACATAATTTTTATGTGAGGAAATAACATAACCTCAAATTAATATTATAATCATTAATGTATAATTTTACACTTTTAAGCACTTTAAATGTTTGTGAAAGTGTATATTGTTAATGTTTATGTCTCAATTTAATTTATTCTCACACTGTTATAGGTTTATAAGTTCTTCTGAGACTAGTGTCGACTTGTTGCAAATCACTAATTTTTTCTGCCCCTGTATATCAAAGTTCTAGTCAGAAATTCTTATTCCCTGATTTTTTTCTTAAAAGGTATACCTTGTAGATGCTTCGAGCAGCCGTTTCTGTGTTAATCGAATTTAAATGTTTCATTTCGGTAATTTTAAATTCACGTTCATAATGAACAACCTTTATGGCATGCGGGTTATCGTTAGCATGAATGGATTCATTATGTAAATTTGTTATACCCTTCTTGTAAAACAGCACTCATCGTCGACTAAAATTTGGATCATCTTCTGTCTTCATTAATAAGGAGACGGAGAGCTTAATCTTAAGTTTCTACAACAAACAAAATACACCCACGTACCACAGAAAATTAAAAAACACCGAACGCGTTTCGATAGCTACGCTATCATCATCAGCGGTCGATTAGCTCAAAATTAAAAGCACCGAACGCGTTTCGATAGCTACGCTATCTTCATCAGCGCTGATGATGATAGCGTAGATATCGAAACGCGTCCGGTGTTTTTTAATTTTGTGTGGTACGTGGGTGTATTTTGTTTGTTACAGATCCTGCCACAGTTGCAGTGTTCCAGATTTTTCAAATTAAGTGTCTACCTCGGTATATCAAACTTCTAGTCAGAAATTCATATTCCCTGATATGTTTTCTTTAAAAAGTTATACCTTGTAGATGCTTCGAGCTGCCGTTTCTGTGTTAATAGAATTTAAATACTTCATTGGGTACTAAAATTCATCATAGTCTCCCTTCACCTTTACCCAGCCTTAGAGCTGGTCCAAGAAGTTAGCATGGTGTTTAAGGACCAACCGGTCAACAACAACAAAACTTTACACAACGACATAACAACATAAGGCTGTAAGGATGAACTGGCAAATAACAAGAGGAATAGCATACAACGTCAATAACAAACGACCAAAACAGCAAACTTTTATTAAATTTTAAATTGTTCAATTAAACCCTAAGTTATTACAGAAAGATTAACTCTACAGAGAAAATTGAAGTGCATCGTATCCATGATCTCTGTATCTAATCGTAAAATGTTTACTGAACGTTGTATTCTTGCCCACAATTCTTCTTCTGTGTTTGTTGGTTTAGAATATACCAAGTGTTCCTCATAAAAGATAATCCATGGGCGTCAAATCCGGTGAGCGAGGTAGCCAATTTGTAGGAGCATTATTTGCTACACCGATCCATCGATTCCGAAAATTCTCATTTAAGTGATTTCTGACATTAGCGTGAAATGTGGTGGTGCACCGTCGCGCATGGACAATATATTTTCCTAACAACTAGTGGAAGTTCACTAAATAAATTTGGAAATTTTCTAGGTAATTTAAACCATTTAAACGAGGTGATAAGATAACACGGCCTATGATAAAACTGTAAGTAATTCCTACCCACACGTTAATTTTAAATGCACGTTCATAATGCACCATCTTTATGACATGCGGGTTTGCGTCAGCATAAATGGATTCATTATGTAAATTTCTTATACCCTTCTTGTAAAACATCACTCATCGGCGAATAAAATTTGGATTATTTTCTATCTTCATTAATGAAGGGACGGAGAGCGTAGTCTTAACTCGGGGTCGTTAGGCAAAAACTGTTGTTTTGTGTGGAGGTGAAATGGATGTAACAGCTGTTCTCTTCAACTCGCTATAAAATTTCTTCCTCAACTCCTGCTGTTCTAATAGTACGATTACGTCTATAATCAACCGTAACGGGAGAAAAACTACTGGTCACCAGAAGACGTCTTTCAACAGAGGCTAATATTTGATGGTATGGAACGCGTCTATTTGGAAACCTTCCTTGGTATACTCTGACGGATTCCCGACCATTACCTTGGAAATAACCATAAACTAATATCATATCGGTCATTTCTGCATTAGTGTAGGGTACGGCCATAGCGAAAAATGGAAGAATTAAATTAAAATTACAACAGTAGGTTTATCCGACTGAATTGCTTGAAAATACTCGTTTGTAACTAATGACAATAACGTTTTTTTTTAGTACGCAATGAAACATTTAAATTCGATTATCGCAGAAACGGATAGAAGCGACATATATAAGGTATAACTTTTTAAAGAAAACATATCAGTAAATAATAATTTCTAACTAGAAATTTTATATACCGAGGCAGACAAAAATTATGGAGCCTTAAATTTAGAAAAACGGCTGCTGATGGCGCCCTCTAGAAGATACATCAAAACTATGATCAAATCTGAATTTCTTATCATAGAGAACCTCTAGGTATCAAATTTCATGCAAATCGTGTTGTTATTAAGATACATGTTTAAAAAAGGATTTAAAAAAAATAATAACCTTGGCCCCGTATTTCAGAAACTAGATCCTCATACTTGTCCTAGCATTTGGTACAGACTTTTTAGAGACAACATGTAAATATATACAGGGTGTCCCAACGATGTGGGGGTGGAAGACTACGCCTGTACTGTTGATTAAAAAAATCTTATAACAGTTTATTGTAGTCAACAACGAGGAACATTTTGTAAAAATATTTTTGTATATAGAGGATGGCCCATTTTCGAGAACTACACTCAACTTGCGTATTTTTAATAGAACACCCTATACATTTTTATATATTTGAATTCTCTGTTAAATGATGGGCAAAATAATATAAGGCTATGAAAATTGTAAAAGTTTTGTACATTTTTTGAATTTGTCACAATATGGCCTATAAAACAAATTAAGTCATAGATAAATAAAAATAAAACAATGCTAATTGCATTAAAACTGTGAAGCTATAGGTTTTGTGGCAGAATACAACAATTTGGACTACAAAAGAGCAACGCTTAATAATTACTTACTCGTAGAACAGCATAACTATAAACTCTAAAATGGAATTAAAGAATACAATGAATCATACCCTCTATGGCCCCATGTTACTTTAAAGGAGCGTACCATGCAAATTGGAGTTTCCACCATAATTTAAATTTTAGTGCCACGATAGCCCAAAGTATCTCGGAAGTAACAATATTTTAACGTATTTCATACAATATGGTACCACGTCGTAAATAGAATTAGTGTTCGTAACATTGCGATACAAATTGATCTGATAATACAAAAAGTTATAAGCAAATATAAATATGAATCATAAGATTTGTGCTTGCATCAAAGTCTACGACCGCAAGGATTGGCAGATCGTGTCGCATTTTGCAATATTATTATGGAATAATAAAATTTGTAATCCGTTATGTTCTTTAATTCCATTTTAAAGTTATGCTGTTCTACGAGTAAATAGCTATTAAGCATTGCTCTTCTAAGGCCGTCTGACACTACACTAAATTTAGTACAAAATTTAGAATATAAATTTTGAGAAAAATTTTCTTAAAAATTTTAAATATAATTTTCAAACGAAAAATAATTCTGTCTGACACTGCACTAAATTTTCTAAAAAATTTTGTACATGCGCCTGCGTATTCTATCATAATATCTGGGGAATTTTAAATTTGTTTGTTGTGGAACTTGTTACTTTAAAAGATCAGCTGATTTCTATCATTCATAACCTATACTTGGCATATTTTACAACGGTGATAAATTTTCTACTTTATTATAGATTCAAGTGATGTATTAATTAATTTGGCAATTGCGGGAACTGCAAGAAGACTATTACCGACAATTATTTCACGCTTAAAACAAAACGTAAAAAAGGTCGCTTGTGGTGTAGAACGTGGCTGCAGCGTCGAAATCAGGGCAGAGGCATCTTAAACATGCTAAATTATGAACTGTTACATGAGATTCAACCTCCTACAGAAATTTTTCGATTAAATGACGCCCAGTTTGAATTTTTTTATCATTAGTAAGTAAGATACACACTTAAGAGAGTGCATTTGTGCTAGGTGCAAGTAAATACAGTATCCTCTGTTTTATTAGAAACGACTGTGTATGTTTTATTTATTTTAGATTGAAAGTTACTCTACGATTTCTGGCTACAGGAGAAACATTTCGATCACTCATGTATGCCACAAGAATTTATGAAACTACCATCAGTCGCTTTGAGCCTCAAGTCTGTCATGCAATTATATTGAAATTAAAATCAAATTATTTAAAGGTAATAAGTTACAGTTACATAATTTGTATTAGATTTATTAAATGATTGAATTTTCCCAGATGCCAAGAACTCCATAAGATTGGAAGCGAATTGCAACAGATTTTGATATAATGTGGCAATTTCCTCTTGATGGACGTCATATTACATTTAGGGCACCAATATCTTGTGGATCGTATTATTACAATTATAAGGGTTCTCACAGCATTGTTCTGTTAGGTTTAGCAGATGCTAATTATAGGTTTATTTATGTAAATATCGGTGTGAATGGACGAATAACTGATGGTGGTGTACTTAACAATAATAACTTATGAAAAGCACTTCAAAATAACACACTTAATTTTCCATCAGCTGAACTATTACCAAGAAAGCAAGAATCATTGCCTTACGTTGTTGTTGCTGACGATGACTTTCCTTTATCGTGCAGTTTGATGAAATCATTTCCAGAGGAAGACCTCAGCAAGGAGTGCAAAATTTTTAATTATAGATTATCTCGAGCCAGGAGGGTCATAGAAAATGCATTTAGCATTCTAGCAAATCCATTTAGAGTTCTTTTAACTCGAATTAATTTAATCCCAGAAACGGTAGAAGTAATAACATTTACGTGTGTACTTTTACACAATTTTCTTGCCACTGAAAATTCACAATCTTATACAGAGATGGATGAAAACATGACAAATCTACAAAAATTAGTAGAGGGGAAGGTCCCTTTTACATTTTTTTTAATAACTCGTAAAAATATATCTGTAATAATGCCAAAATTTGCATGCATATACTTCAGAGGTTTATTGTCGATGCTTGATAGAGTATTTTGTGTTTAAAATAATAAAAGACTTCATCTTAAAAAATTATGTAAAATTGTAAATTTTTCAATCTAGGCCAGGGTGCATGGAATATAGGCCATAAATAAAAATACCTAATATAATTTATTAAATGCAAAATAAAAACTTTATTTCTAAACAAATCACAAACAGAGTAAAATATAGCTAAATCAAAAAAAAAATTAACGACAAAAATCGCAAACATACGTATCTTTAATATAATATAATAACAAAGATAGCCATAGAGCGTGGGTAGATTCTAGACACCCGGTATATATAGGCCGTCCTTCGTAAGCTTTTAAATCTCGCGCAGGTGAAACGTAACAGTTCGTAGAATTTTAATGCGTTACCGGCAATAGTACATTACGAGCAGTAGGTAGTAAGTGCTATTAGCAATAAAGAATACAATTTTCTGCAGGATAAATTATAATTTATTACTGTCCCTGTCAGTAGCTACACAATGCAAGAAAAGCGCGAACATGTTATCAACAACATTATGCTATAACAATAACAACTATTAAAGAAACAGTTAAATAATAAAATAAATACAGAAGGATCTGTTATTTCGGATTTGAATACCTAAAATATAATATTTTACGTCAAAGTTTGTATTCTGAAGTATATTAATTGTGAACTAATAAAAAATAGTAATACTTAACACCATTAAATTTGCAGCAACCCACGGTAATGACAACAGAGTGTTAGCATCGTCGTCCGAGCTGCAACTGAACCCGAAATCCCTATCACTATGTGTATCATTTTCAACATTTATAATTAAGGACTCTGTAACAATATCCATAAATGCTTAGTTTTCGTAGTATCCGTCTTCTACTTTCTTGACATGAGTGCATGTAAACTGACCATCATCAAACATTACAATATATGCAAAGCAAATACAATGAGCTCAATTAATACTCATTGTATTCTAAATCAGTCAGAAAGTTTTACATTTCAATAAGGTCAATTTGTAATATTGTAGTAATTGCAATTTAATTGCATACTAATTTCTAGAAGCAATAGTGCTCTAATTGACTAACGTCCATTGTCACTGGAAGTGTGAATGATGTTCCATAAAAGATACGTAGGTCAGACGTTTTGTTTAACCTTATTTTCTCATTAAATTGTATATAATATTTATATTACAAGAAGTACAATACATTAGATAACATTGTTAACCTTTAACTGTAAATGTGAAGCAATATTTTAAACCATCTTCGATGTACGCTGATCTCTTACACCGCCAGTGTCCGATGCTGTAATAACCAACAGTTACGAGATCATTTTACCACTTTAGATTCACCATTCAAGTTTAGCATACTATTTACCAATGGTAATTACTGTTTTTAGTTATTAGAGACAGGTGGATATCATATACAGGGTGGGATAATGGGCAAGGGCCCTGTACATTTTTTACCTTAACTTATTTCGCTTGCATTCATTCCATCATTTATTTTCGAATACGCATTTAATTTATGGGGAAGTTAAGTGTAATGCTCGAGAGGCACAACGCAGAGAGATTTTCTGAAAGAACGCACCCCACTCGTACCACTTTTATAGCCATTCATCAAAGATTGGGGGAAAATGGATCAATGTTTCCTAAAAAAATGAATATGGAATTTCTAAAACATCGATTAATCGAATTATATACAAAGAGTACTTATACCCATTTTATTTAAAAGAAAGTACGTGCTATGTTGGAGGGTGATTTCCCTGCTAGCATTTTCCAATTGGTTGACAAATAAAAAAATTGAGGACCCAACTTGTTCTTCACACATCTCGTCTTCGGATGAATCAACTTTCACTAAAGACGGGATTGATAATCTGCACAATTCACCTCACTATTCATATGTTGTATATAATCCTCTTGTTGTGAAACAGATGAAACATCAGCATAGGTTCAGCATTAATGTGTGGATTGAAATTGTTGATAGCAATCTAATTGGACCTGAATCAGATGTTCGAAAACCAATGGGGTTTTCTCAAATCTAAGGTGTACTCTGTACCAATACATACCGAGACAAACGGCAGATACGTAATATTTACAAATGGATCAGACGTTCTTTAAATAAATAAAAGAATTTCACTATGCCTTGCAAACAACGGTCACCATATGGGTCATTTATTGTAATTTAATATTAAGTTTAGCTTGATTCGTTATTCGTTATTCGTTGTTTTTCAGATTAATAATAAATTAGAATTAATAAATGATAGAAATTAAAATGAATAAAGTTTAAAAAAATATGTATGCAATACAAAATAAGAAGTAAAAGGCATTAAAAAACATAAGACGTTTTTTCTTGAAAACCGTTGGTTTTAGAGATGTTTAAGAAGAGTACCTTTTTCACGTGGAAACTGTCAGAAAATCATACTCTCACAGAAAATTGATAATCGAATGGAAGCGAAAGAAGTCAGGGTGAAAAATGTATTAGGCCTCTGCCCCCAGTCCGACCCTGTATATGATATCCACTTGTCTCTAATCACTAAAAACAGTAACTATCATTGATAAATAGTATGCCAAATTTGAAAGGTGAATCTAAAGTGGTTCCAGAGTAATTAAGCAAAAACCAGTTTTGTGACGCCATCTTTAAAGAGTGGTGGCTCCCTTAAGAATTATTTCCGGACCTAAGCTTATAGGAACCTCTTTTATATTTTTCTCTGTAGTATCACCCATTTCATTTTGTAGGAGTTGTTCCAGGACACTCTGTATACAGGATGGGTGTCTACTGTGTAGACGGAGGATTGCTCCTTAACTATTAGAGATATCAAAACGAATTTTGGTGTTGTAATACACGATAATTGGACCTACAATCCAAAAATACTTAGGTATATTAGGGTGATTGACAAACATATGGAACACCCTGTATATTTTTTGCATTTTTGGATTCACTGTTACAATTAGAATAAAATTATAGAAATTGTATCTGTATCACTAACCGTTCTGCAGATATCGTCACTTTAGTACCAAAATAGAGTTAACTTTGGAACCACGATGCGAGCGTTGTCACCAAGATTTTGTAAATCTGTGTAAACCACCGACTATTAATGATAGTCTACTAACAAACAAACTGGGAAATTTTTCGAAAACATATAAAACTATACAGAATTATTAACTTGCGCGAAATGTAGTTTTTATCAAATTTTTCAAATGCAACGCCCTGTATATTTTTTCATATTTCGACTTCCCATGAAAATTAGATACTAATTTATAATAGATTTCATAGCCATAAGACGGGCCCTTCTTGAGACATTGACGCTTTATTTGAAAATATTGTCATACAGAAGAACAAATAAATCAAAATCCAGAGCAAATAAGAAAATACGAATGGCAAATAAATTCTTTAACTGACAGGAAAACTTAATTAATAACTAAAGAATAAAATAATTTTCTACACCTAAAAAAGTTGAACAGCATAAACGAATAAATAAATTAATAAATAAATTCAAGTTAAATGTTCAAAATGCAAACCACGCCTAGCTAAACACTGCAATTCGCTCGGTAAACGAAAGATTCACTCGCAACAACATTAGAGGCGAAATGGATTGAAACGCAGCTCTAATTCTATTTGTCATATCTTCGCTTGTGGTAGGAGGATGTTGTTAAATTTTTTCTGTAACGTAGCCCCAAAGGGGCGGAAGATCCAGTGATCTGGCTGGCCAGTTTTGCACATCACCAGGTCCTATACACTTCATCGGATAATTTACATCGAGATATTGCCTAACGTTGATTGCATAGTATGGAGGAACGCCATCCAGTTGAAACTACATCGTACGAATATTGTCTACCTTGATATCTTCCAAAAGCTCGGGTAAGTCATTTATCAAAAACTGTAAATATCTTTCTCCAGTAAGACTCCCATCAAAGAAAAAAGGACCAACCACATTAAAATTGATTATACTAGCCCACATATTAACGGACCATCGATGCTGGTGACCAACAACTCTTAAGATGTGTGGATTAGTATCTGAATAATGATGATAGTAATGTGTATTAATATTGCCATTATTGTGAAAAGTTTCCTCATCCGTAAATAGAGTGTTATTAACAAAATTGGGTTCTTCATTGACTTTAGTAGTTACCGATTGGCAGAAAGATTCACGATTTTGAAAATCTATTTCACTTAAACCTTGATGTTGCTCGATATGATAAGGATGCAATTTGTTTTTTTTTTTAATAAAGCTGCGAACTGTATCTCTATTTAGCTCTAGGTGTGTACTTATCTCTCTGGTACTAATTTGCATATTTTCTATAACAGATGCCACAACTTGAAACTCAATTTCTTCATTTGGTCTTGTTTTTGCGCGCTTGGGACAGAATTTATAAATCTCTCAGCTACATTCATAAACAATTCTTCCGCGGCTGTCTTCTTTTTGGGTATCGTTTACAGTACAAACGGGTAGCCAACACAGCATTTCTTTGAGCTTCGCCGTAAATAAAGATCATATCGACTATTTCTTCTTTGGAAAAATTCATTTTATACTCTTTATTACGAGCGGCTAGCCTACCTGATTTGTTCTGTTGTATTCTGTCACATTAAATTTGTATTTTAGAATATTTTTACGTAAACGCTTCAATATCTCACGAAAGGTCCGTCTTATGGCTATGAAACCTATTATCACTTACTATCTACTTTCACGGGGAATAGAAACGTGAAAAAATATACAGGGTGCTGCATTTGAAAAAATTGAGAAAAACTATATTTCTCGCAAGTTAATCATTTCGTATAGTTGTACATGTTCTCGAAAAATTTCCCAGTTTGGTTTTTAGCAGACTGTTATTAATAATCGGTGGTATAAACAGATTTACAAAATTATGGTGACAACGCCCGCATCGTGGTTCCAAAGTTAACTCTATTTTGCTACTAAAGTGACGACATCTGCAGATCGGTTAGTGACATAGACACAAATTTCTACACGTTTATTCTAAATGTAACAGTGAATCCAAAAATATAAAAATATACAGGGTGTTCCATTAAAAAAAATACAAAGTTTCGGGTTGGCATATTTTTGTCAATCACCCTGTATATACCTAAATATTTTCAGAATGTAGGTCCAATGATGGTGTATTACCACTCCAAAATTGGTTTTGATATCTCTAATAGTTAAGGAGAAATCCTCCGCCCACGCAGTAAAAACCCACCCTGTATACGTGTGAATATATTTCACATCATATGCAATAAAGAAAGTAATAAATTTTAACATGAGTTAAACTATTTTTTATTCGAAGATCAAAGGAAACTATTAAAAGCTTTGACATTCCATTGTTAAAGCTCCTTTGTCTGGTTAGCCATTCCGAAACTTGTGGTGACAACCGATCTATTTCACGAAAACCAAGAATGCTTTAGGTATACTGTGCCATTTACGAAGCATATTATTTGCAGCGTGCATAACAAGTTCTTAGTTGTTTAATAGTACACCATAACTTTCTTCATCGATCAAAAGTAAAAACCTTCTAGTGAGGTCTGTTTTAAGAAATTTAACCACTATTTCTGCATTTTGCCATGTATTTTTTCCACAAGTCATAGGGAGAAAGTGGATGATTGAGAAATTGTTCTCTCGATAGGGTTTATTTTTAATTTTTGTCTAAATAGAAGTTGATCATGCACGTCTCTGGCTCGGCTCTTTCTCAAACAGAAATCAATCAATCAGATCAATCAATCTCAATAAGAACCATATACCTCACAGTTAAGGAAAACCAACTTACTGTTCAAAAATACCGATTTGGTTTAATTAAATACAGCGTGCTTGCTCAAAATCAGCCACTTGTAACAACCCATTTTGAGTTGTATTAAAATATACCGTAATTTACGTTCTTCGTTCATTTAGTTGTAAATATAAGAAAAAAATTTTAATTATTAGTGATTTATAGGCATGTGGTAGGCAACTTAATTTGCATTTGGGTGTAACTTCAGTGTATATACTTCTTAATGGTTTATACTCCCACTTCTTTAAATTATTTTTTTCTGCTCATTTTTTTCGCGCCCATTTTTACACTTCCTGATGAACGTTGTGTTGTTTAGGAAACCTTTTTTTGGGTTTCTACCTAAATTTTGTAAAAAGTGCCATTGATTTAATAGTAGTATATATTTTAACGCATTATATTAAAATCTAAAGCATTTGCTCTTTGCAGGCACTTTTATCGCTTTTATTACTTTTACCTTTCTACTTTAATTACATTTTAAGTACGCATTTAATTTTACTTTTACGTACGCTTTCATTTTATGATTGCAATTTTGCATTCAATGCCGATCTAAATTTTGATTACCATTTTTATTTGAACGTTCAAGAAAATGCAATAAATATGGGATTAAAAGTTTCATGAAGAAAAATTTACAAGAAGTAAAATTCAATTTGGCGAGGTTTACAACATACAGCATTGTTATTTCAAGATATTGCGCAATATTGATGCAAAGATGACATTACCTTTGGTTTACATTTCCGTAATCGTTTAGATACCAGAGGTTATTAAAAAGTTTGTGTACCAAAATTTTACCAACAGGTATTTATATCCATTATTTGGTAATTTAAGGCTATAACTAGTTTTTAAGATATATTTTATATAATTCTAATTTTAAATATTAATAAGCATAGTCTGTATATTTTTTTATTTTTTACATTTTGATAAAATTTTTATTGTAAACCTCGGTTTAGTTATTCCGAGCATAATTAAAAAATAACTTGGCGTCCGAGATCATTTTATTAGTGTTACATTACAGTTTTTTTTCTTATTGATGTTAAGTGGAAATAACAGCATAAATTTCTGGTAATTAAGCAAAACAAAAGATTGAACCGCCCTACTCTAATCTACCGACTGGGCCAAAGGCATTATTAATGGTGAACAGGTTGTATCTCGAGTTAGTTTAACGATTTGGTTATGAGAACATTTACAACCAATTTATTTATTATTAAATTTTACGCCATTTACAACATTATATTATACACTGTTCAAAATACCAAATTGCTATAACGGAAATAAAAGACAAAAGGTTTTAACGGTTTATTATTACATGCGAATCAATAACAATAGCGTAACACTCACACCTTTATCTAATTAGCTAAATAAATTATTAGAGTCCTCCTCCTATAATAACACATTAAAATCATTATAGGAATTTTTGTAAACAATATCAAGTAAAACATATATTAAGAATAATACACATACCTTCAGATGTGTTTTTCTTTCGACTTTTCTAATAATAACTGTGTTGGAGAATTAATCAAAATATTGAAATATTTTACAGCTTACTAAACCCTTTCGTGTTTTTACTTATGAATAGTTGATATAAAACTGGCTATTGCTTTGTTCCATCAGTAAGTAATTTATAGAATGGAAATATACAAACCTAATTATCTCTATCACCTTACTGCAGCTCGTATTTACCTTTCCACTTCGCAGACTATTTAGAGCCACCTTATATGAATTTATATAAAGCGATGTTTTGTTATTTACAACATATATTTAAAAGATTTCACCTATATGATAAAACTGTTTTTATGGAATGCAGTTATTATTATTAAGCAGTTATACAATTTCATTATGAATGGAAAGTAGCAATCAGCCGTTGACATCGTGTTAATTAACGTGTTTACAAATATTTTAAAATTTGCTGCTGCGAAAAACATTAAGGTCTAAATTAAATATTAGGTGAAGTAATAATCTACCCTAGTGTGTTTTATACAGGAAGGTTCTCTATCTAAGCGGTCAGCACCTTTACAACCGCAAAATTATAACTGATTTATTTGTATGTTATACACACACAAACACATACACACACACACACACACACACACACACACACACAAATTACTTTTAAATAAATAAATGAGCAGCAATTAAGTAAGCAAGTAATTAGACATTATAAATTATATATAAATCAAACTATTTTTGTTAATGCGCCATGCTCGTGCCAGCTTTTAGTAAATATTTAAAACACAGCAACAACGAACAGGATTATTTGATGTTAAAAGATAAGCACAATAAAACAGGGCAGAATATACCTGTGATTTCAGAATTTTTTTTACCGAAAATTTTCTGAAATAGAGGTTGATCATGCACGTCTCTCTCTTTGCTATGGAACTCTTAATTACAACAACTAAACTAGTAAAACGCTTTATTTATCAAAGTAGAATGGTTGAAAAACAAGCATTATACAGTAATTTGATTATCGCATCATTTATAACTAAACATGTAGTGAAAAACTTATTTACAAAATCAAGCAAGACTAGATTAATAAATGCATAGTTTTTAGGGTATATCGCCGGCTTGAGCGGCAGCAGAGATGCTTCGTTGAGGGAGACATCGCAATTGAGCGTCACGAGATGAGAGTGCATCGCGCGACGCACCCTCTAACCGTGAGAAATTCTAGTGAACTGATTCTATTTTAGATTTCTAAGAATTGTAATATGACCCCCCGCGTGCGCATTGACCTAACCTAACATAAAACCGTGTGTTTATTAGTCTAACCTAATATTGTAAGTGTATTCGGTGTAACATAACGCAAGAAACGAGCGAGAGACGAGGAGAAGCTGGGGGGGTCGAAATAGAGAGAGATTAACGTCTATTATAGAAAATATTCTCCAACCCTTCCCGAGCATAACCGAGATTGTAAGACAGGTGTAGGGCATCGCAACTTGTTCTCGGGTCCTCGCCCGTTGTGATCTGAACTTGTTCGGGGGCCATCGTGTATTGTTGTGGTACCCTTGGTGGAAAATTTGAATTTATATTATAATAAGGATCTTAATACTAACTTGTAAAACATGTGTAGGGCTGCGCAACTTGCTCTCGGAGCTTTGCTCCTTGTCGAGGCCCCATTAGCGGAAATTTTGAATTTCTCTCTGCAGGTTATGGCTGGAAATATGAATTTATATTGTAATAAGGGGTATAATGCTAACTTGTAATACAGATGTACCGCTTAGCAACTTACTCTTAGGCCCACGCTCCTCGACCAAAGATTTGAATTTGTTTGAGGTGCCATCTATGAGAGGAAATTTGAACTTGTGTTATAATAAGGGGCCTCATGCTAACTTATAAGACAGATATAGGGTTTCGCAACTTGTTTTCGGGTGTTAGTCCCTGGCCCCTTGGCGGGAAATTTGAATTTGTATTTAAGTGTTTACATTCTGATTTCTCATTGCGAGAAATTTGGACTTGTATTCCAATAAGGGGTCTAGTGCTAACTTGTAAGACTGGTGTAGAGGTGCGCAACTTACTTTCGGGCCGTCACACTCCTGCATTGGCCCCCTTGTCTGGCTGGAAATAGTATTATAATAAGGCGGCCCTAACGCCAACATATAAGACAAATACAGGAACTTGTGTTAGGTCTGCGCGCTCCTGTCGTGCTCCCCTTGTTGCGAAATTTGAATTCGTGAGCCATCTAGTTGTGTATGGGCTAATGAATATTTTCTGTAATAAAGGTGACACCACGTTTCTAGAGCTAATTAGGGTTTCGTTTGTGGCACCATTTAGTTGTATATTTTTAAAGTAGCGAATGTTTTCTGTAATAGACGGCGGCGCCTAGCGGTATATTTCTAGGACTAATTAGGGTTGTTTGTGGTGCCATCTAGTGGTGTAAAGACTAATGAATGTTATCTGTTATAGAAGTTGATCGTGTTCGTCTCCCTCTCGTCTCTATCGTCCCTTTCTCAAACATACAAATCAATTAATCAAAACAAATTGATCAAATCAATTTTCGCAGATCAATCTCAAACAAGTCACGTTCGATCAAGTCAAACAATCAGATCAATCTCATTCAATCAATCAATCAACCAAATCAATCTCAATTAATCAAATCATAACTTACAGCCGGCGAAAACTAGCTTACAGCTCAAAAATACTGATTGGACTAACTTACAATTTGCTAAAACCAACCAACCACAATTCAAAAATACCAAACTGTTTTAACTTAATCATACGAAATCAGCTCTCAATTAAAAAAATAGCAGTATGATGTAACTTACAGAGTGCAAAAGAAAGCACACTTATTGTAGTTACCCATCTAACCGCCTTTCGCATTAACTGCAGCATTGTTAGTGCAGGTTCAAGCACCGTTAGGAAAAACAAGTTTTTAATAAAAATTAAAGACAGTCAGAATATAATGAGACACCCTGTCTATTAAATGAAAAAGCTAGAATAAAAGGTCGAATAATAAAGTCCAGTAACTATCTAAAACATTTTCTTTACTTAAACTTTTATAAACCAAAACAACAATTTCAAAATTGTTCTCAATAAAATTAACATAATGAAAAGTAAAAGTTGTACATGCAATAGTGACAATAAAAGCATAAATGATATAACCAAGACTTTATGTTTAAATTTTTATTAAGGTTACTTTTATGGGTATTTCTACGCTCACAGAAATCGTAAAAGCACTTAAACCGAAGAAACAAAATGAATTCTGCTTATGAAAATTTAAGTTTTCGCAAAGTTGAACAAAATTAGATTCATTAAACAGGAACAACTGCAATATTACAAGAAAAGAATACATAAAACTGTACGAAAGTATGAATAAGTGTGAATAACCTCAATCCTAATAGAGCTTGCCTCAATTTCGGGTTTGGTACAAAGTCAGTAACCATTACTAGTACATTATTAAGTTCTTAGATGCAGCTTACATGCAGAACAAGTATACGAAAATGAAAGTAAATGAAATAGTTTCGAAAATAGGAATGGTGTAAATTTTAGTAAATGGTTTCACTGTTCTTAACTTTCAACTATTCTAACCATTTACAAGGTTTCATATACGTAGCCTGTTGAAAGGGCAAAACAAATGAAATTTTTATAGAACATAAAATCTATTTTCCTAACTATATCTACTCTGATGTTTACGTATTGTGACTTAAATGTCCTAATCCTCCTTCTCTTTGTCTTCTTTTAATAAACTGTCTTTTCCTTCTTCATCCGATAATAACCATAAATCGGTTGGAATTTTACTGAAAACTTCATTCATCAATTCCTTAAGAATTTCTCCTAAACTGTAACCAATACTATCGCTGAGATCTGTTATAATCTCATTAGAATTTTGATTAAGAAAACTGTTCAATGTTTGTCCTAAAAAACTATACGTGCCACGTGTATTTGTTAATGCTACATCACTCACCTAATACTTCATTTCCATTAAATAAATTACGTAAATTTATACGCATGCCTCCAACTTTAAAGGTAACTTTCATATTATCTATTTGTAAAATTTCTCTACCTTCGATTTTGGGAAAACTTAAATCACTGAGTGCTTTGGTGTCAACTTTATTTAGTTTTAAATCACATGTTCCATGACCTACTAAAGGAAGAACGAGTATATTACCTTTTAAGTTATACCGAGCTTTAATATCTAGCAGTGGTAAAAAAATTCCAGAGTGCATCTTTTTGTTTGGTATATCCATGCTGAAAATTAAATAAAATAAGTGATAAATACCACACAAATTGCCAAGAAAAGCTTTAAATTTTGAATAAAATGGCTAAGTAAGAATTTCATATTAATTCTAGTAGGTATTTGTACAATTACAAAATTTTAGTTTGAAGAGCGCTGGTTCTAACCCTAACTTACGTGGTAAACGTTGGTGTTGCATTAGATGGTCCGACAACAGTCAGATTAACAAAACTTCCTGCTAAAGTTATTGGACCTGATCCCTTACTGACGGATACTGTGTCAAGGTATAACGGCTCAAAAGGAGAGATATTTGCCTCAGGTATGCCTGGAATAACAAACTGATCTAAAGACATTTTTAAAATACTTTCGATACATAGTTATGAGTTTACATTTTACCATGGTGCCTTGGACTACTTGAGAAACTTGCTTGCCTTACTCAAGGAGCTTTCCAGTATTTATGTGTCTGATAAGATACTTGCATAGCACTGAAATCATTTCGCCACCTTATATAATCAGTCGTAGAAATAGATTTCATACCACGAATCATTTCGCTTTTCTTTCGCTATTTCTTCTAGCCACTGAAACACATTTACTTTCAACGCAACTCACCGTTGTACCCTCCCCTTAATTAGCATGTGTAAAAAATATCTATTGATACTAACTTAGACGTTTTTGTCGTTAACGTTAAGCCTGTCAAAACCAATTTAGCGAAGTATTATCTTAAACATACTTATAGCTTTTTCTTGTTTCTCTTTATTACGCAGACAGACACGCATGCGCACGCACACGCACAGCCGCACAGCCACACGCACACGCACACGCACACGCACACGCACACGCTCACACACCCACACGCACACCCACACGCACACGCACACGCATACGCACAAGCACAAGCACAAGCATACGCATATGCACACGCACACGCACCCAGACCCAGGCCCAGACCCAGACCCAAACACAGACGCAGACACGGACACGGACACGGACACGGACACGGACACGGACACGGACACGGACACGGACACGGACACGGACACGGACACGGACACGGACACGGACACGGACACGGACACGGACACGGACACGGACACGGACACGGACACGGACACGGACACGACACGGACACGTACAGGACACGACACGGACACAGACACAGACACAGATACAGACACAGATGCAGACACATACACAGACACAGGCACAGGCACGTAGACACGCAGACACGCAGACACGCAGACACGCAGGCACGCAGACACGCAGACACGCAGACACGTACACACGCACACATTCACAAACGCACTCACGCACACACGCACACACGCACACACGCACACACGCACACACGCTCACACCACACACGCACACACGCACACACGCACACACGCACACACGCACACACACACTACTACAACAGTTTGTCGCCCACGTGTACGGTTCTACTAAACATTATTTTACAGAAATTTTAGTTACGGTAAACAATATGGACCAACTCATTAAAGTACTGCTATAATATGTAACTTCTGTTGCCTAGTAAGATTGCTTAATCAAACCATTTGAATTTAAAGGTCTGGATTAGGCCATGATTTCAACTAATATTATTATTATTATTATTTCCAGAACCTGTAAATGCATTCAAAATGGTTTCATAAAAATTGCTATTTTTACCTTCGATCCTACATATACATATGTAGGTATGAAGGTTATGCAATCGACTTTATTCACTTTCGCTAAATCGACTTATTAGCTCATTTCACAACTTTTGGCCAAGTTTCTCCAAGATCGGCCATCATGTCTGGATGTCTGTATGGGTATGTGTATACGTGTGCGTGTGCGTGTGCGTGTGCGTGTACGTGTGCATGTGCATGTGCATGTGCATGTGCGTGTGCGTGTGCGTGTGCATGTGCGTGTGCGTATGTATGTATGTCTGTGTGTGTGGATGTATGTCGATTATCAACGATATCTCCAGAACGAAAATTCCTTCGTACTTAAAATCTTGTATTTAAGTTTTTGTTTCATTTGGCTTAGAGCTGATCAGATTTTGGCAGTAATCCAGTGGTGAGAGGTCAGGTTTATTATTGGCAGTTTTGGTTTCCACCAAATATGTCTAAATCAGAGACATATTTCAAAGATATAAAAATGCCTAGATATAGACCTGAAACCTTAATTATGTTCTATGCAATATTTTGATATGACGCGTAATTTAGCGGCAAAGTATTTCCTGAGGTAGACTTTAAGTTCAAATTGTTTCATGATTTGAATAACGATTAATTTTATAAGAAAAAGTGAATACGTATTTTTTAAAGAAAGTTTAATTTGACATAAATTTTCTTCATAAAGTTTTTTAATGTAAAGCGAAATAAATGTGGTTGAAAATGCTGAAGTTGTCTGATATAGATCATTGTTTTTGTTTTTACAAATGTTATTTGTTTTCTTGATAAACGTATACAGAAGAGGTTGCATTTAAGTTAGCATATTGATGACTATTAACGTCTGTCTGTCATGAAGTTTTCGTAATGAAATTCTTATGAAATAGTTAGCATAATTATTCTAAAAATGTTAGCGGCAAATAAATTCCTAAGGTAGAATTTAAGTGTTTTTTCGTTATCTGAATAACGATTAATTTTATAAGAAGTGTAGATGTTTTTTTAAAAGAAAACTTAATTTTACAAAGACTTTCTTTATAATACTTATAACATAACAATTTCGTGTTTCTTGTGAATTGCTACAGACCTTAAACGAAAGCAAGTTTTTCCTTCATCAATGAATTCTAATTTAAAAAAATCCATAACTTAACTTCCATCGTTTTAATGTGATAGGGTAATAAATATCACCAATTGCTTGATTTTCACTATGTTCTAACAATATCAGTGCACGTTATATAAAAGTTCCTTCCTTTAATATACATGTTTTATCGAATTTTGGTAACACAAGTAGAGTTTTTAATCTTTATTGTTCAAAATAAAAATTTCAATTGTCCGAATGCATTAATACATCAAAATTAAAAGAATGTGTTATCATCACCCTCTGTAGTTATACATTGGATTTATATGCATTACCTATTTACGTGGAAGTTAAACGAATTTATAAAATACTATGAAAATATGCAAACATTCTCAGTACGAACGCACAAAATTCTAGATTATACTGACAAAGTTTATGAAATACGGTTTATTTTATAATCCCGGAAACAGAAAGCTATGCTACAAAATTTAATAACTTTACAGGGTGCACCTGAGCAAGGGCCATAAACTCATAATCATAACTCATAGCTAGATTTTGTTTCATTTACCAATTTTACATTACAATACCATAAGTTTGTATACTACTTACTTTAAAGTTAAACCTTCTTACCTATCGCTAATTGTGGAAACATTAGTAAGAACATGTCGTTTAAGCACTTGCTTAAGTTCGGATCACTCCTTCTGCATATCTTCAGCCAAGGAGCTAAAACAAAGAATAAATAAAATATACATCATTTTTTGAAAATACCGTATTATGGATTATTCAATTTTGAAAATAATTATTTTAAACAAAAAACTACTACAGTTCTTAATCTTGCAGAAACTTGGAGAAATAGTTTTTCTATTACAAGGCCTGAAAATGAGTATTTTCGAGTACTAGTAAATCTTGGAAATGTGTGAGTACTCGCAAACCATTTTATGACAGAGTGATACACAAGATTTGTTGTGCCGACGCCAACAATTGTTATTAAAATCAATAGACAAAATTGTTGTACTCTTTAAAATTTTATACCTGTTGAAATTGTTGGCAATACTCACAAATAACGGTAACTGACATAACCAAAAAAATAAAATTGCGAAATTATTTATTACTCGAATTTTGTACGTACCTTACCAATTTGTTGACTTAAAATAATCAATATACATATGTATTTTGTAGTTTATAAGGAACTAATACATACAAATAACGGATGCGTACACGTACACGGTAACGCGACTAGGCTTTGTGTTATGTCAAATGACGATTATGTTGCATATTTTATCAGTTCTGTCACTAGAACGAATACCAACTGTTGTATTGTTTTTGGCAGCCTATGCCGGAAAACGCATAGTTTCCGAACGCATTTGCGGTCTGCATATATCTTATTACAGAATGATGGCACAAAAAATAATCTACTTCTCTTATTGAAATTTAAATAGGCTTATTATTTAGTATGAATTTATTTATGTTATTTTCGTGTTGTGAGAAGATACGTACATACGTTACCGCAACTCCACAGAAAAGTGGTGAAATAACACAAGAACGGTCTAATATTTCAAATTACAGTTTTTGTACATAATTATTAGGAGGTTTTTGAAACTTTACGATAAATTCATATTTCTTTTCTTTGTGTATGTTCAAAGTTCAAGTCTAACCTCATTTTGTCTTAATAGCTGAAAATTTTAGAATGGTTAAAACTGTTCATAAGATACGCCGGTAATCACTGTTCACTTAGGAGCCTTTGAAACTTTCCTTCTGTAGAAGTTCCAGAATGCTCGACAATACCGTTAACATCAAACTAGATGTATTAGTTTTCCATTTTGTTTCAGACAGCGCCTCTAATTAAATAAATCCACAGTTGTTAAAACAACACCGGTACTAAACAATTCATCAACATGGTTTTGACCGTCGAATTGAGTTTTGGGAAATTGTGCGCCAGGTTTTTTTGGTTCACAACGATGATGGATGCAATAGTTGGTTAGTAAGGTAACGTTGAGACGTACATATTTAACGTAGGGGTAGCGTAATTCAGGATTTCCGGATGGATTCTTTTTCTTTTGAGTACAGTTTGTAAGTTAGTGTAAACGTTACGCTACTGGAATGGGTTAATGTTAGAAAATAATAGTAATGAATTTAGGATCTAAAAGAATTTTTATTTCGAATATGATACAGGTCGGCCTCCGAGCACCTTTTCATCTCAGTGTTCGGAAAAAATGTGTGATAAAAGTGACCAAGAGAAACTGTTGGAAATTATTTTGAAGTTCGTACTTATACCGCTACGTGGCCCAGAATACATGATCTTTTTAAAAATGCCTTTTTATATAAGATTTGACGATTAATGTGTAAGAAAAATATTATTAATATAAGATTTGTACTGTTTCTAATGCACTGTACGGTCTAGGTCACAAAATGAGAGTGGGGGAGAGGGGAAGGTCGTCTGGTTAATGTTTTGCCATAATAAGATTTCAAGCATAATCGAATAAAGCAAAATATTACAAATTGGTTTCTCATATACTTACGTATAAATAGAAAGCTATGTAACCGGTTTAAACTTTCAAAAATTGTTTCTTGCATTTCTCGACGTTTTATGGCATAATGACATAAACAACATGAAAAACACATTTTTTGAAAGGAAATTTCGTCTGTGTGTTTGTATGTGGTCTTCGTCTTCGTGTGCGTGTGTGTAAGCGTGTGCGTGAGCGTGTGCGTGTGCGTGTGCTGTGTGTCGTGTACGCGTGCGTCTACCTGTGTGTGGTGTGTCGTGTGCGTGCGTGTGGTGTGTGTGCGTGTGTGTGGTGGGTGTGTGTGTGTACGTGCTGGCGCGTGCGCTGTGGTGCGTGCTTGAGTGTGCGAATGGGTGGGTGTGCTGTGCGTGTGCCTGCGTGTGCGCCTGAGTGCGTTGCGTGGTGCTGTGCGTGTCGTGCGTGTGCGTGTGCGTGTGCGTGTGCGTGTGCGTGTGCGTGTGCGTGTGCTCGTGCGTGTGCGTGTGCGTGCGTTGCGTTGCGTGTGCTGTGCTGTGCGTGTGCGTGTGCGTGCGTGCGTGCGTGTCGTTGCGTGTGCGTGTGCGTGTCGTGCTGCGTGTGCGTGTGCGTGGTGTGCGTGTGCTGGCGTGCGTGTGCTGTGCGTGTGCGTGCGTGTGCGTGCGTCGTGTGCTGTGCGGTGCGTGCTGTGTGTGCTGTGCGTGCGTCTGTCGCGTTTGCGTCGATGTCGTGCTGGCGACGTGTCGAGCGTGTGTGTGTGTCCTATATCTTTTGAACCATTAAAGTTATGGATATGAAATTTGGTAGAAAAAAGCTTTGCCTTAACATCTAGTCCAAGTTCGTTAAGAACAAAATTCAACCACTGGTGGGGCATTTTGAGGGGCGTAGAAAGTTAAAGAATCCATTGCTTCAAATCTTAAAAGATTACACAATTAAAAAACAATCTAATACTTTTTTATATAATTTCAAAATAAAAAAATAATGTCTAGTTTTGCACTGTTGTTATGGTGCAAAATTGTGTATTGTTTAATTTATAAACCGACTTTTTTGAAAATCGGGTATTGGGTGTTCTTATGATCGCTAAGTATAAATCATTTGTAAAAATTGAAAAATTCAATATCGCTGATAAAATGGGGATTATCGAGCTTTAAAACCGATATGACTAAAATTCAAGTATTGTGGGCTTTGAAGTTACTTATTTACAAGCTTTTGGTCAAACCGTGTTTACATTCTGGCAGATAATTTAGTAGCGGTTTTTTTACATTATTATGCTTAAAAAACTTAGCCGAGAATTATTTTATAAATTTAGATTTGGTGAAACTAAAATTATAGCGTAATTAATCAGATAACCTTCCCCCTACCTTGTCACCCTTATTTTGCGGTCTAGACCTTAAAGTGCGTTACAAAAAAGATAGTAATAGTATTTGTCTCATACACTAATTGCCAAATTTTGTATAAAAAGGCAATATTTAATAAGATTATGTATGCTGCGACACCTAGCGGTAGATGCACAAACTTCAAAATAATTTCCTGCAGTTCCACTTGGCCACTTTTATCACCTTAGCGGGACATCCTGTATGTAATATGTTCTGATGTGAAATTTATACCCGGAGGAATTGCTGAATACAAAGACATTTGTATTACAATTAACGTAAGAGAGTAGCGCGTGCTTACTCTTTTAGAATGGTAATTAGTGAGTTACAGTTTTCGCGTAATGTTACAGTCGAGCAACCTTTTGATGAAATTTAGTTTTGTATATCGGTCTAGCACTTATTCATGTTCTCTCAATTCTTAAGAATGTGAGTGAGTTGGTAAAATTTTTTGCATTTACAATTTCAGGTAACTCCTTACGATGAAAGCGTAAGGTAGTGGGTTTGTTTTATTGTGGTAGAACCGATTTTACGATTAGCACGTCGGAGAACATATAGAAGAGGAAGTTTAGGAAATGGTTGTAAAGAGACAGAATCCTTTACAAAAAAACTCTTTAATTAATTATTTGTTAATTTGTTAACCGATTTTAATTTAACTGCAAAATCATCAAACAATGAATACACATCCCTTCCGACGTTGTTTCAATAACGTTGAGAATTTTTCTACGTCAGAGTCTCCTCCAGTCTAACAACCAATCTTGTAAAGATCGAGAAATCCGTACAAAAATCCGCAAATGAATTATTTTAATTTATCCGTTTATGTTACAGAAAAATGCTCCGGTGTAATTTTAATAATTAATGTTTACCCCTTCTTCCGTAATTGAGAAAACGTTTTAGATTTCAACGCAAGAACCCCATCAAAGCCCCACCTTTACTCACCCGTCCAATCACGTTAAAACGCGGACTATATAAGCGGAACCGCGACGCGAGATTAATACCGAGCTGGTAGCGTAGTGGCGACACGATCTGCTTAGCATTCAGGAGGTAATGGGTTCGATTCCCGTTACCGTCTACCTTCTATGAGTTTTTTTCAAGGGGTTTTCCTCATACACATGTAGCGGCATGGTCACTGCGTATATGCACACCATGTGCGGCTGCTTAGGCGAATGCCGGGGTAGTGTTTTCCCCCTCAGAACCCTAACTCCGTTCCTTCCGATTTTATCCTAACCGCACCCATCCTTAATCTCACCCATACATATATACGTAATGTAGGTATGTATGCTGGGAATCCATGATTGTGGCTGAAGGAGCTCGGAAAGTTCGAGCAGCCCGCCCTCCCTCTTGGGGAGGGAATGAAATACGTGGCCATTTCCATTCGCGAGATTAATCATCTTGATGACTTCTGCCCTGAAGTCTTTACCTATCTTGTTGCTTTCGTCCTGAGGTCTTCACCATGGTAACCACTGCTTGCTGCCACTTCTTTACGCAACCACGGATTATTCTCTTCAGGACAAATTTAACTTCAATTTGGTATAATATGTTAACTTGAATTTGGTATAATGATGTTCGTAAATAAATGATGAGCGTAAATAATCTACCATATTCTACCTGTGTCACACCTGGTTGCCTAGAGGTTGCGGCTGACTGGGAGGTGGCAACCATGTTTTTTTTTTACATTTCCTTTCAAATGACGTTTCATTCACTTAACAATTCATACAAACACATTAATTACAATATATTTAATTAAAAATAATTGCGGCAAATTTCTTATAGGCAACCCGGAAGTAATACATTACACTGCCATTAATCATTCATCTGAATTAAGTTACACCTACACAATTTTGTAGCCGGATCTCGCACTATAAACTTTTTCTGAAATGTCAATATTAGGGCCTGCATGGGACTTTTCATCTTAGGCTGTACGTTATGTATATGCAGGATGAACGTATTTAATGACATACGTCATGCAACCAGAACGTGTTTTTCAGAAGTTTCAATCAAGATACTGGAAAGTGAAGTGTGAGGTGTAGTATTGGTTTTCAAATGTAGGTAAATGTAAAATATTGCATAGTGCTAATTCTACTTACCAAAAAAACAAATTGAGGTTTTTATCTTAAATTATCGACTTTACTTACTTAAAATTTTATGTTTTCTTGTTGATTTTTGTAACATAAAATACTGTGTGAGTAAGAAGTCTGGAATAATGGCTGTCAAACTAAAACTATTAAATTTTAAGGAAATTCCAAGAACAGGTCAACTTTTGTATTTATTACTATACGTTTTTGTTATGGAGTTCAAAATATGTATTCTAGCAAAGTACAGGTCGTAGGTTTAAATCCTACTCGAGGTGAGCTTTTTATTTATGTATTTAATAAAATTAATAGTGATTTTTACCACTTATTTTTAATTTCACATTTATTGGTTCTATAATGAAATATACAGGGTGTATGTAGTGGATCGAGAAAATTTTATTATTGTAATAGCAAATTTTCAAATCGCTGTTCATGTTTTTCGGGATATTTTATTTTATGTAACTGATATTTGACTAAGGATTGCAAAGAAAAACAGAAACATAAGTTGGGGTAGAAAACAGGTGTTCTCTCGAAACTGCCTTAACCGAAAGACCGTGGCGAATCGTTCAAAGTTGCTATACACGCGGATTTTTGCTAAAAACGTCGCGTTAGTAATTAATTACATGGTAGCATACCGCAAATGTTTTAGTAATAGATATGAAAATATTCCCACGTAAGATTTCTTGTTTTTTATCACTTTTAAAGGCGAGGTAGGATTTGGGAGTAAAAACAGTGAGCTGAAGTCGAAGGTTGGACTGAGTTGTACCGTTCTTTGATTGCTTTGTTAAAAACCATAATTATATACCGTTGCCGCCATAGATATATTATCGCTTATGTTCTAGTAAACACTAAGAACGCGAATTTGTTTTTTTCTTTTCCTATTGTGTTGGTTTTAATGTAAGTTTTTCAAAAACTAATCTATAAATAACCGCAACCGTCTTCAGTTTAAACCGCCTGTCTTAACTCGTCGTGTTTGTGATTGAGTGATTAACTAGAGGATTATATTCAAACGTAGGTAGGTATTTGAGTGTAGGTTAAAGTTCGCATCAAGCAATTCAACAATCCTACGTAACCTATTAAAATCAATCATTTACTTGTAAGAAGAATATTAGCTACGCAAGCACGCTTAATAAGAAGCTGAAATCTGTTAAAATAAAAGGACTGCGTCAAAGAGTATAGTGTCCCTCCCACGTTGTTTGTATGAGTTAGCCTGTTTACTAATATTTTCGCCCGTATAGAGAATACATGCGTGGACAAACGTGACACGATAAACCTCTGTTAATTGTTATAAACGATACAGGGTTTACAACACGGGTCCAAGCGACATTAACATTACCTCGAATTCCATCTTTACTGTTTAACTAACCGGTTCTTATTGTTTTGTATAGATGAACGTGTAAGCTGAGACAGAGACGCTGTAGTTTGTAAAGTAGTAACTCAAACTTTCGGGTAGGTTACCGGTCACTGTTATGATTTAGTTGTACCTTACCCTTGAAAGGCTTTGATTCAATAATTTTTTAAGTGCCTTTGATTCAGCCTGCTTATTTAGCAGTGTTTGTATACGAACTGATTCCTTTACATATGTAATTTATTGTAATTGTACGTATGTATTTTGTGCTTTCATTCACCAAACAATTGTGTATGTCTAAATTCATTACCTATTTTTGTCCTTCTAAGTGTAGTTAAACTAAATTGCAGTTACCTTATTGTTACCCATTTAATTTTACGGTTTGTCGTATTTTAGATGTACCTTAAAGACCGACATGATTAGTTGTGTAAGGGCCACATGTTTGGTATTACAGTTTTAATTCTGATTTATTTATGACACAATTGTGTGTGTGTGTGTGTGACTTCACTGTTTGTTTTTTGTGTTTATGTATAGTTGAACTGCTTTTATTTGATTCTGTTACTTAATTTTGTAACTTTGTACGCACTTTAATCCGAATTAATGGCGTTTTGTTATATATTGAAGCCTTTCTTTGTTTTTTATTTTTAAATGTAAATGTAAATGTGAGCATTATTATGATGTATTCTCCTGCTTATGAGCTAACATCAGCGGACATTAGAGATTTTACTGACTTGTTAATAAACCATTACAACATAACCCTTTAAGACAGTGATGGAAACGATGACGTGGATGAGCTGAATATATCTCACATCCAAGGTAATGGTGATGATTCACAGAAGAGGAAGAAGAGCGATGAGGTATAGGATAAGGACGAATCTCAAAGCCATGATGATGATGGCGGCAATTACGGTTCAAGAAGAAGAAGATGAACGATAAAGGTTGTTATTAAATAAAAACGATGTATTGTTGTTTATAATAATAATATTTTCATACGCTAAGCTTTCCTTCAATTTTGTTAATAAGCTTGTTGTTCTAACGGTGCTCCCGTCTTGTACATATATATATATATATATATATATATATATATATATATATATATATATATATATATATATATATATATATATATATATATACAGTTTGTCCAAGATAAGGATCCTCACCATGGGAATCTCAGTACTTGTTGGAGATACAGCTTAGGTTAAATTAGGAAAAAGTTGTGTTCTTTGAAGCTTATTTACATGCCGTTTAGAAACTTGAAAAATTTTCATGCCCTGCTGAGATATTTGGAAAAACCGGAATTTGACAATATCGATTTTATTTTTTTCTGACTTTATTTGCAGAAATATCAAAAAACTAACAACACTTTCTCATTGGCACTTTTAAGGTACTACATGATGGTATTTTTAGATTTTATATCCGACGTTTCGTTTTCAAGAAACCATCATCAACTTTATTTTTATATGGCCCGAAAAAATGTACACCCTGTATCTAATTCCATTTTTATTATAAATTCAACGATGTATCACATGCCATATTTTATTTAGTTAAAAGGAAAATTAATTGCATTTTTCTATTTCTTATAAGTATTTTTAAGAAGGCGTTGCAAACAAATGCTTTGTCGTCATTACCTGTCACCGATTCTGTCACTTAATATTATGATAAAATTGTAATTATCCTTGTTGTTACCCTGTTTGCCGAGTTGTTGTTTTTAGAGTAATTGTCGTTATTTTTACTGTTGTCGTTATTGTTGTTTATTGTTGAATAGTTAATATTGTGCATTTATCGTCGAATATGCCGGGTGAGCATTATAGCCATGAAGAAAAGTTTGATATGCTAACGTGCTACATTTTGTGCCACAAAATGATGTAAATTGGCAGCAATGTATCTTAATACATATTCAGAAAGAAGGCAGCCATGTAAGTCCATTTTCTTAAAGCTGGCTCGAAATTTAAAAGAATATGGTTCATTTAAAAGCCTATTTTAACTCTAAAAAGGAGTCTTTAGAAGAAACCCAAAATAATGTTTTACAAGCAGTTGTTGAGAACCCTGAAATATCAACTAGGCAAATCAAAGATAATGTAGGAGTTGCCAAATCCACAGCTCGATTTATTTTGCGTAAAAATAGATATCACCCCTATAAATTTAGGATTTGCCAAGGACTTAAACCAGGGATTTCGAACGGCGCCGGCATTTTTGCGAGTGGTATACACGCGCGTGTGAAGAAAATTTAAATTTCCCTTCAAAAATAATATGGTCCGACGAAAGCATGGTCACTAATAATGGTATCTTCAACCGCCGCAATACGCATTACTGGGCTCAACAAAATCCGCGTGTTAAGAAAATATCGAGACATCAAGAACGTTTTGGGTTTAATATGTGGTGTGGAATTTTAGGAACTAAAATCCTAGGTCCATTTTTACCATAATTCATTAACCGGAGAACGATACCTTCATTTATTGCGAAATGATTTAGAAGACTGTTTAGATAATTTACCTCTGGCACAGGTCAATAGCTGTTGGTTTCAACAAGACGGTGCTCCTGCACATAATTCTAGGCAAGTTCGAGAGTATCTCTCGCGGCGATTTCCTGGAAAGTGGATTGGAACCTCTAGTGAAGTGTCTTGGCCAGCGCGATCCCCGGACTTAACCCCTCTGGACTTCTTGATATGGGGTTTTGTTAAAACCGAGTTTTCCAATATTCTTTGAATCTGAACAGCAGTTACGAGAATGTGTAACGGCCGCATTTAACAGTATTACACCAGAGACGTTACGTGATGTTTTAAGCTCTACAGTTAGAAGATCATACTTATGCTTAGAAAATAACGGAAACCTGTTTGAACACCTGCTTTGAATTAAATATAAAATGCGTTAATTTCTTTGTTTTCGTTACTTAAAAAATTTCATTACTCGCCCACTTAAAAATACCTATAAGAAATAGAAAAATGCAATTAATTTTCCTTTTAACTAAATAAAATATGGCATATGATACATCGTTGAATTTGTAATAAAAATGGAATTAGATACAGGGTGTACATTTTTTCGGGCCATATAAAAAATAAAGTTGATGATGGTTTCTTGAAAACGAAACGTCGGATATAAAATCTAAAAATACCATCATGTAGTACCTTAAAAGTGCCAATGAGAAAGTGTTGTTAGTTTTTGATATTTCTGCAAATAAAGTCAGAAAAATAAAACCGATATTGTCAAATTCCGTTTTTCCAAATATCTCAGCAGGGCATGAAAATTTTCAAGTTTATATCAATATATTCATATATATATATATATATATATATATATATATATATATAGGTTTTTACTTGGTATTGTTAACAAAATGTCGATAAAGGTTTTTAAAATGTATTATTACTCTTATGGGATGACGTCATAAGATCAGGTCTACAAATAGTTGGTACGTATTCGTGAATTTTAAACTTGTAGTTATTGTAGTTGTAGTTAATTCGCGTATAATAATAAAACCTTTTGTCTTTTATTTCCATTATATCAGTTTGGTATTCTATAAAACATGTGTTATATATAAGTAATTATTACTTTCGGTCAATGGGATTTTTATAACAGTGTTTCTATGAAACAACTTTGTGTGCATATAATTGAACATGCAAATAAATCAGATATAATTTTCCGAATGTATGGGTGGTGCCTGTTTAGAAAGAGAGAATCTGCCTATATATAAAGCATCATTGCATTAGGGTAAACATTATTTTTTATTTCACGTCATGTTTAACTAGACTTTAATGTGTTAAGTTGTGAACTGTAATCTGGTTTCTGCAAACTGCAAGACATGATTTCGGTTGATTGATTTAGATTGATCTGGTTGATTTGATCGAGCATGATTTGTTTGAGATTGATTGATTAATTAATTAATTGATTTGTTTGTGTGTGTGAGAAGGAGCCGAAAGAGAGAGAGAGGGAGAGAGAGAAACGGGATGGAGCAAGAGAGAGAGAGGTGTGCATTATCAACTTCTATTATAGAAAATGTTCATTAGTCTATACGCCACTAGATGGCGATAAAATCAATTTTTACTCAAAGGGGCCAGGGCGCAGACCTTAATGCAAGTCCTGTCTTACAAGGCTAGGGCCACCTTATTAGAATACAATTTTGTATGACGGGGCGAAGGCCTACAGCTGTAAGATTAAGTTAGAACCCGCATACAATTGCACCTAGGGGGCCCACGATAGGGGCTAAGCTCTGCACTTGTCTTATAAGGTTGGGGTCCCCATACCATCTTCATCCAGGGGGCGAAGGCCCGAGAACGAGTTGCGAAGCCCTACACGTGTCTTACAAGCTAGCATTAAGCCTTCCTATTAGAACATTGTACCCGCACGCATTTGCCTACCTTCTACGCGCTAAACTGCCAAAGAGGCGGTAATTAGGGTAAAAATTTCATCAAGGGATTAAAAATGACTGCCGAAAAGAAGCCATAGGTGTGAACCGACAAAAAAGTTCTTAACACAACCAAAAGGGCTCTAATTACGGGTTAAACTCCGACCAAGGGTTGAAAAAGGCCTCCGAAAAGAAACCATAGGGGTGGAAAATACGGTCTCCCACGTAGGCAGTCTTGTGACGTAAAAAGTGGAGGGGGGTGTGCCTGTCTACTACTACCATCTCAAAAACCCTGGTTGAGAACTTCAGCTTTTGCAATATTGCAATGGCAACTACGAAACACATCTATGCGACTGCATAGCCTTAGCCCGCACCAGAACCAATTATCTAAAACAGGCAGAATTAAAGCTGTTAGCTTTATTAAAAGCCTAGACCTAATGGCAACACAATAGACACAGTGTCATTCACAAAAGACAGTGAAAAAAGGATTCTCAAAGCTAACCGACCTCGAAACTATCTACATCTACTAACATCTCTAGACTATCGCACTGACTATTAAAATAACAAATAAAAATTGGGAGTCGTTATTTAAAAATGCTGACAGTGACAATATTAGATGGATTACCTTGTTTATTTCATTATACCACCAGTAAATGTGCAATTAAACATAAAAGTTGACCTGTTTTTGGAATTATCTCAAAAGTCAATAGTTTAAATTTTACTGCAATTATTCCAACCATTATTACTTACTCTGTTTGTATTACATTTACCTTTAGTTATTCAATTATTTTGTTTTTATATTTTTATATTTATATGAACTGCTGTTGTGGTTAAGTTATTTTTTAACTAAGAGTTGTGTATTTGACTTTAATCATTTTTTGAAAATATTTTTAAAAAGCCAGTTTTGTATTTATTCCTATTACCTATTTTCAATTTGAAACAAGTAGAAAATTTCAGCCAGGTATTACGCATACAGGAAATTTTTTTAAATTTACTTGCATAATCGACAAATATTACACAAGTATAATCTGCATTTGAATATTCAAATCCAACATATGATACGTACAAATATTAGCGAAATCGCTTTCACTTATATTTCTTTTACCATTGTTTGCTAATCTTAATCTTTTTAAAGATGAAAAAGTCATTAAACATACTTACGTTTTTCTGTGTACAATGGACCATCAGCAGGTAGTCGTCTCGAAATTTTACTCAACACTGCCTCACATATTAAAAATAACATGAAGATTTTAAAAAACGAACACATCTTTACTTATTTTAGAATTTAATATATTTATCACAGAATAATTTGTAAACAAATTTGTTTTACGTCGATTTTATTTGAAATCTAGCTCGGTACTAAATTACCCACCCTTGTTAACACATATTACATGGTAAGTTAGAAGGCGCCTACATACAAGATTCGATTTTATGTTGAATTGTAGTTAAGACACCTTCCAGAAACGCAACTTCAATGTACCCATGCCTTTAGCTAAGTAAGTGAAAGTGCCAAACACTTCTCTCTTAGGATTCAAATATGCAAAATTCTTACATCGTTAATAACAGTTACTATTTTCATTGATAATATATTTTTTTTTATTAAATCATGTGTTTTTACTGCTAGAAAGTCGATGAAAAATTAATTAGTTGAAATTTACTGGCGCTATAATTAGTTACACTTTACGTAACAGTGTATGGCCTCGACGGAGAAATAATTCGAATATTTTTTAAGAAACGAAAGTCATCTTAACATCAAAATATTATTTCTTTGAATTATGAAGACTAAGCGGGAACTTTCACTAAAAATGAGACTTTAATTGTAGTACTAACAAGATATAATTCTTGCGTTCGGTTGATAACTGTTATTAATACAACTAAAAATATGTGCAATTGGTGAATGTACCATTAACGTAATTTGTTAATATTTCACAATAATGTAATTAGTATCGCCATTTGAAATGTATTGTTTGCAGTACATTGATTTATGTTAATTTTTATTATAAGTTTGAAAATATGAGTTGAATATTAATTAAACGGTATACGCCCGAAGAATATTTAACTAAGCGCATCAAAATGGATTAATGACATTGTGAAGTAAAATTATTATAAGTTTTATTATGAACGAATAAGTTCAAAGTAAATATCTAATTAAAAATTATTATTAATTTTATTAAATACATAAATAAAAAGTTTACCTCGAGTAGGATTTGAACCTACGACCTGTACTTTGTAAAGTACAGGTCGTAAGTTCAAATTCTACTCGAGGCAAAACTTTTTATTTATGTACTTAATAAAATGATTAATAATTTTTAAAATTGTTTAAACTTTCCGCTATAGTAAATACCATTTGCCTGTACCTCTATGCTTGTTTAATAAGATTACTCCAATCAAAGAAGTGTTTTTCAAAAAAAATCCGGAAGTTAGTCTACCGACTTATTTAGAAGATTAAATTAGTCTTTAGCTATAAAATATGGTTTTGGACAGCTCTATTAAGTCGCGCAATTGTTGATAGCTTAATGACGGTGTGGAAAAGTGGTTTTTCAGTCAGAGGTATTTTCCTGTTGGATTTACGAAAAAAGAAGCTGCAAAATGAGCGGCGTTGGTTAATAATCGGATAATTAGTTCACTTGTAAATAGCGAAATACCGCAAAAAATTGTATTTCTTAAATTACTTACAATTAATAAACAAATAATGCTAAACATTTGCAAATTTGTGAAATTGCAGCTCTTATACCGGGAGCTAGTTTGGGATGTTTTTACATAAAAAAACAATATGACCGATTTCCGGTTTCACCGAAAATGAAATAAAAGCTGAAAATTTAAATGGAACAACCTGTATATTTTTACATGTTTGGATTGTATGGATTCAAACACGTACAGTTCATCTTCATCTGCAAACTCAAACGCCATTTTACTTTGAAAGAGTCGGCTTCAGAAGAATGTTGTGTTAATAAAAATTAGAAAATTAAAAATTACTCCTTTATTTAGGAACTAAGGAAATTACCATGCATACTGTTATACTAGTACTTGAAAGAGCTATTTAATATACGGGGGGGCATGTATGTTTCTATTGGGAACAGTGAGTTTTAGTTAGAAAACCGTAATTTTTAAATTTGATCGTTAACAATCTTCACAAAAATTAATTATTAGGAAAAATAATATTGTGGGGGTTATTGTACGTCAGTTACTTTTAATTTGGATGACGACATAATGATATAAAATTAAAAAAATTAAAAAATAAAATGAAATTAAGTTGACATTTGACAGATGAACTGTATGTATTTGAAGCCCTAGAATCCAAATATCTAAAAATATAAGGGTATTCCATTTAAATTTTCAGCTTTTGCGTCATTTCCGGTGAAATCGGAATTCGGCCATATTGTTTTTTTAAGTAAAAGATCCCAAGCTGGCACTAATAGAACCCACCAAGGTTTGAACAAAATCTAACGATCCGTTCAAAAGTTATTTGATTTACACCCGGTATAGCATAACAAGGTACCAAAGGCGTGAAGTTATGAGCTTATTTTGTTCGTGAAGAGTTGTACTTCAGATCTCTCGTCGACCTTTTAACAGAAATGTAGTATAATGAGCTGCAAAAAAAAAACGCTTAATTGAAAATTGAATATTATCAACCATGTAGGTGCTACAGCATCCGGACCTTTTCCATCACAAAGGTAGGATTTTCCTCTAAATTGAAAAAATAAAGATGTTCTACAATCCTCAGAAGCCGAGATATCATTTTTGTGTTTATTCTAAGGCCTTGGTTAATTATAATAGAAAGTTGGGGTTTGTACATGTTGCTGTTGAATAATATTTTGAAAAAAAAATTCATTTGGTTATCTTTACCTAACCTGTTTATGGAAATCAGCCTCCACGGCCATGATTCCCAAGCCCAAAGTAGAACTTACCAATCCATCCTCATATAGACTTACTCAGATACCTAAACAAGTGCTTCGAGCAGATCCTAGCCAGTACCCAGTGAACATCTGGCTATTTAAGTCGCGGCATATTTGCTACTTGAAAAATGGCACACATCGCTTAATAAGCCATTTTTGTTACTTGGTAAGCTGCTTAAGTACTTAAATATTTATATATCACTCCCCTTAAGAAAAATGATTTTCAAAAACTCCTTCAACAGTTTTTGGTAGCTATTTAACAGCGCGTTGTTTTAAGACTGCTTTGTGGCATCTTTTTTGTTTTATAAAAGCCAAATGATGACGCTAAAGTCCGTTTAAATGGAATATCTACTCCATGAAAGTGATATACCATTAAATGTCTAAGGGAATACTTTAAAAGGCGCTCATTAATTAAAATAAGTGATTTATGTAGCATAATAAAACATGGATTCCTTAAAAAAATTCAGGAAAAATGGGACCTTTAACAGGCAGCGAGGAAAAAAATAGAAAAATGGTAAAAACGCTTACAAAATTCCAAAACATAGACTATATCAAATATATGTAAGATGAGAAATTTCATACATATTTTTTTTTGGAAAATGGAATTATTCAGAGATAGAGACATCACTTGAAGATGACGATGCTTTATTTCACGGTGGTGTTGATTCTGACGAAGAACAAGATGTTAATTGAGTCGGTCACAATCTACAGCGGTGGACTGTTATGCACAACATGAGCTACCATATTTTAAAAAGTATTATGGTATTTATGCGTACCAAGTTTGGGATTAAATTACCAATAGATCCTCAAACATTAATGCGCACCACCTGTGACTTGAATAAGCGGCACACTACTAACATCAATGGGGGGCAGTATTGGCATAATGGAATTCAAGAATGCTTAAAGGGTTATTTTTGGTAAGATTAATTTCCGTAGTTAGATACTAATAATTTTCATATTTTGAGCAATATCAAAGAATCAAAGGTGTGTGTGTGTGTGCGTGTGCGTGTGCGTGTGCGTGTGCGTGTGTGTGTGTGCGTGTGTGTGTTCGCGTGTGTGTGCGCGTGTGTGTGAGTATGTGCACGTGTGCGCGTGTGCGTGCGCTGTGTGCGTGCTGCGTCGTGGTGTGTGCGTGCGTCGTGTGCGTGCGTGCGTGTGCGTGTGCGTGCGTACGTGCTTGTACGTGCTTGTGCGTGCGTGTGCGTGCGTGTGCGTGCACGTGGCGTGTGTGTGCGTGTGTGCGTTTGAGTGTGTGTGTGTGCGTGTGTGTGTGTGGTGTGTGCGTGTGCGTGTGTGGTGTGTGCGTGTGTGCGTGTGTGTCGTGTGTGCGTGTGTGTGTGTGCGTGTGTGTGCTGTGTGTGCATGTGTGTGTGTGCGTGTGTGCGTCGTGCGTTGTGTGGTGTGTGCATAAGTTCAAAGGTTTAATTTTATTATTAATTTTATTAATAAATAAAAAAAAGTTTACCTCGAGTTATTTGAACTAGACCTGTACTTTGTAAAGTACAGGTTAGGTTCAAATTATAGAAACTTTTATATATAATAAAATTATTAATAATTTTAAAATTGTTTAAACTTTCCGCTATAGTAATACCATTTGCCTGTACCTCTATGCTTGTTTAATAAGATTAGTCCAATCAAAGAAGTGTTTTAAAAAAAAAATCCGAAGTTACTCTACGACTTATTTAGAAGATTAAATTAGTCTTTAGAATAAAATATGGTTTTAGACATTAAGTCGCGCAATTTTTGATAGCTTAATGACGTGTGGAAGAGTGGTTTTTCAGTCAGAGGTATTTTCCTGTTGGATTTACGAAAAAAGATGCAAAATGAGCGGCGTTGGTTAATAATCGGATAATTAGTTCACTTGTAAATAGCGAAAAACCGTAAAAATTGTATTTCTTAAATTACTTAGAATTAATGCTAAACATCTGCAAATTTGTGAAATTGCAGCTCTTATACCAGCCAGTTTGGGCAATATGACCGATTTGTTTTCACCGAAAATTACACAAAAGCTGAAAATTTAAATGGAACAACTTGTATATTTTACATGTTTGGATTCTACGGTTCAAATACATACATTTCATCTGCCAAATATCAAATCAAACGCCATTTTACTTTGAGAGAGTCGGCTTCAAGAATGTTGTGTTAATAAAATTAGAAATTAAAAATTACTCCTTTATTTAGGAACTAAGGAAATTACTATGCTTATCGTTTTACTAGTACTTGAAAGAGCTATTTAATATACAGGGAGGCCCATGTATGTTTCTATTGGGAACAGTGAGTTTTAGTTAAAACCGTAATTTTTAAATTTGATCGTTAACTATCTTCACAAAATTCATTATTAGGAAAAATAATATTGTGGGGTAATTGTACGTCAGTTACCTATAATTTAGATGACGACATAATGATATAAAATTAAAATTAAAAATAAAATGAAAGTAAGTTGACATTTGACAGATGAATTGTATATGTGAAGCCCTAGAATCCAAATATGTAAAATATACAGTGTATTCCATTTAAATTTTCAGCCTTTTCATTTAAAAACCATATTGTTTTTATGTAAAACATCCCAAACTGGCACTAATAGAACACCAAGATTTGAACAAAATCTAACAATCCGTTCAAAAGTTATTTGATTTACAAAGTATAGCATAACAAGGTACCAAACGCATGAAGTTATGAGCTTATTTTGTTCATGAAGAGTTACTTCAGATCTCTCGTCGATCTTTTAACAGAAGTGTAGTAAAATGAGCTGCAAAAAAATGCTTAGTTGAAAATTGAATATTATCAACCATGTACGTGCTACAGCATCCGGACCTTTTCCATCACAAGAGTAGGATTTTTCTAAATTGAAAAAAAGATGTCCTACGATCAAAGCTGAGATATTTTTTTTTGTGTTTATTCTCACGACTTTGTTAATTAAAATAGTAAGTCTTTGTACATGTTGCTGTTGAATATTTTGCAAAAAAATTCGTTTGATTAACTTACCTAACTTGTTTATGGAAATCAGCCTCCGGCCATCATTCCCAAGCCCAAAGTAGGACTTCAATCCATCCTCATATAGACCTATATCCTTACTCAGATACCTAGACAAGTGATTCGAGCAGATCTAAGTACCAGTGAACATCTGGATATTTAAGTTGCACATTTGTTACTTGAAAAATGGCACAAGCTTAATAAGCCCTTTTGTTACTTAGTAAGCTGCTTAAGTACTTAAATATTTATATAAGAAAAGAAAGAAAATGATATTAAAACACCTTAAACAGTTTTTAGTAGCTATTAACAGCGAGTTCTTTTAAGGCTGTTTTGTGGCGTCTTTTGATTTATAAAGCCAAATGATGACCCTAAAGTCCATTTAAATAGAATATCTACTCCATTAAAGTGATATACCATTAAAGGTCTAAGGAATACTTTAAAAGAGGCTCATTAATTAAAATAAGTGATTTAGGTAGCATAAACAAACATGAGTGCCTTAAAAACTCATGAAAAGTGGGACCTTTAACAGGAAGGAGGAAAAAATAGGAAAGTGGTGAAAACGCTTACAAAATTCCAAAACATTGACTACATCAAATATATGTAAGATGAAAATTTAATACATATTTGTTTTCGAAAATAGAATTATTCATAGATTTTAGACCTATAATCAGCTAGTTTGGATTCTGATACAAATACCTATTTCGAAGATATCGTGAAAATGAGATAGAGACATCACCTGAAGAAGACGATGCTTTATTTCACGGTGGTGTGATTCTCACGAAGAACAAGATGTTAATCGAGTCGGTCACGATCTACTGCGCTGGGCTATTATGTACAGCATGAGCCACCATTTTTAAAAAGTATTATGGTAATTATGCGTACCAATTTTGGGATTAAATTACCAATAGATCCTCAATCATTAATGCGCACCACCTGTAACTTGAATAAGCGGCACACTAATAACATCAATGGAAGGCAGTGTTGGCATAGTGATTCAAGAATGCTTAAAGGGTTATTTTGGTAAGATTAATTTCTGTAGCTATATCCTAATAATTTTTATATTTTGAGCAATATCAAAGAATCAAAGACAATTTCAGTTAACATAAACATTTATGGAATACCCTTATATAAGAATTCCAAAACACAATTCTGGCCTATTTTGATTAACATAGCAGAAATCCCTAGTACGAAATCAATACCAGTTGAATGTTCCGTGGATCTTCGAAACCAAGATCAATTAATCAGTTCCTTCAACCATTTATTAACACTAGCACCGCCGGCTATTGCAAATACCTAAAACTACCGTCGCCGGTCATTTTGACCTCTGGACAAGAAAGGTGATTTGGAGATCTATTCTTTCTATATTTTACACTTAATTGAGAAAGAAATACAGAAAACACATTTTAGGTAAATATTCGTTTTAATTAAATAAAATCAAATTGATTCTAATACATTTAGAATTCGGTACAGTTTTACATGCTGTATTACGCTCTACAGTTCAAACAAATAACGGTCTTTGTTACACTTCCACATTTTACACCAACATATTTGTTACACATTGAACAAACGCCAGCAGTTTTATTTTTTTCACATTCTTTAATTTGGCACTGATGACGTCCGTTAGGTTTCGTTGTATCAGATGTGCTGGTACTTGCACCAGACTGTTATTTGGAATCGAAATACCATTTTCTTAGTTCCTCAGCTAGAGTGAAAATAAAGTCTCTTCATTTTATTTTACCGCCTATGACTTCCTTATAAACTATCCAGGCGTTGATTGTGGCAAGATCCAAAACATTGTAAAACACATGAGCTGGCCATTTACGTGAACCAGCTTTCGTAGAATACTTTCAGCCATTTGGTCTAACACATCTACCCCAAACCTTGTTTCATTGTAATACAATACTATTTCAGGTTTTGTCACGTGCTTAAGTGGGAAGCGGGGAAAAGGAAAGGTTTTTCTACTCATCTACAGGTAAAATAAGCAAACCGTTCTAGCTCAATGCCGGTTCGGGGGGTTTAGACAAAATAGGTGTTATTGCCAGGTGCCAAGATCCGCACTTTTAAAGAGACGCGCCACTGTCCTGAGTCTTGATAGTGATGGTAAATGGATGAGTAGGGAGAAACAGGAACAACAGCACACAAGGGAAAAATAAGAAACTGCAATAGTATGAAATAAACAAAGATATAATATTCAGCTCAGTCGAAATAATCATGTTTGTGGATCTATTCCGCTCAATATTCGGAACAGTTCATTTCGACGTGGCCACTTCGACGCTTCCACTTCGACACCGTAGCGTCGACGCGAGATCATCCGACGGGAGATCATCTCGACGAGAGATCATCCGACGCGATCTTAATACCGCATTTACAATACGTTCAAACTAAAAATATCGTATGAAAATGCTTTCACCATTATTACACATCATAAAATACTTTTAGGTTTAAATCGTGTATTTTAATTTATATTTTATGTAAATTTAACGTTTCGATAGCAATTACAAACTTCTCAGTAAATGTTAAAATCACAGACAAGGAACTTTCCTTGCCTAAGGTTAAAACCTTTAAAATTACTTGGGATGTTAGAACAAATTTATGAAATATAAAAATATAAAACTCACCCATAATCCTGGTATCAATATAAAATTCGATAAATGTATAATTTGTTACATCTCAAGTAAGTTCTTATACCTTTTACACTCGTAATCCTCATTCACAGTATCTGTCAATCAACGGGTCATTAAACAAAGAAAAATTCTTACTGATACTGAAGTCTCATTAAACAAACTTTAGCAAAGGTATTTCTATTAAATCTGCGTTTAATGAAAATGCAAATTAAGGGATTAAATACAATTGAAAATAATTTTGATAAGTATCAGATTTCCGTTACTATTAAACACAGATAAAGCAAACAACGCTTTTGCTGAATAATAAGGTAATGAGACTTAAGAAAAATTACTACAAATGAATTAAAATTTTTGGCATTGTCATGGTAGTGATGCTGCGCGGGTCGAAGTGGTGCATACAATCAACACAATTAGACGGAGAGCTATCGAAACTCGAGAAATCCCAAATCAAATCCGTACCAATATCACTCAAACCATATCGGGTGGAGCTACGGGTAGTTTTCCAAGCCAAATGCTGTGCGACAAATAGTTCAATGTTCCCGAAAGTTGGTTAATGCAGCACCACCACAACCTCTAGATCGCGCGTCTATTGTAATACCCGACAATTACAAGAATTATGGAGAAGACAATTTTTACTTGCCGATTCTGGATTTGGTGACCACATGAGAATTATCATTTTGGTAAAGCCAGTGTTCAAACGTGGATTATGCACGTAAGAAAATTTACATTGATAGAACTTTTCGACTTACCCCAACTTATTTCAACAGGTGAGTATCCTTCAGTGATGTGATCTGTCATTCTTATAAAAATGACACGTTAAAAGTTCATTATGCTTTAATCTTGTTATTCGATGATACGTAAAATTAAAATTAAATTCATATTAGGTTTTTTATTCATACGATAAATTCAAAACATAAATTTGATTGATACATATCTACATGAATTTTGTATAAATTGTTTTTCAGATCTTTGGTATAATGGCAGAACGTGGTGATTTCGTTTTACCCATTTTATATGCACTGTTGCCAAATAAGACAGAAGATACGTACACGCGCATGATACATTTAATTTGTAATACTTGGCCAAATTTCCAACCGTCTCAGATATCTCGATTTTGAACTGGCTGTAATTAATGCTTTCAAATCTAATTTTCCTCATGCGGAGTTGAATGGGTGACGAATTGAAAGAGAAAATTGATACAAGAACGTCTCATAAGTCGGTACAATAATAATGCAGATTTTGCACTTTATGCCCGCATGATTGCTGTTCTTGCGTTTGTCCCAATTAATGACCTGGAAAAGCGTTAAATAGTTCATTGCCGAATGAATTGGAACCAATTTTTACTATATTGGTAGAATGCAGCGTAACAATCGCCGACGTCGACCTCTATTCGATTCTAGAATTTGGTCCTGTTATAAGAGAACCTTAAATAATGAATCACGCACAAATAATTATGCTGAAGCGGCACATAGACGCTTGCAGTCTGAATTTAGTGTAGATCATCCAACTTTATGGAAATTTATTGATGGGATTCGCGGTGTTCAGAAATCTATTGACCAAGTTTATGAGCGCTTTGTTCGCGGTGATTATGCACCAAGAAAACGTTGTAGGTATGCGCTGGTAGATCGACGTATTTTGGCATTAGCTCAAGACTAGGAAAATCGCGAAATCACAGAATACCTAAGAGGAATAGCACACAATTTTCTTATGGATTAAGGTTTTTATATATTTTTTTACTTTTAAGTCATTTTATTAACAGGAAAATAATGCAAATAATTCCTCAACTGTTGGCATTTATGATTAAATTGATATAACGCAAGTGTTTTTTTTTCATTTTAATTACGACTTATTTACAAAATGTGAAATGGCATTTTAAACCAGACGGTATGTTTTAAAATGCCCTGTTTGATGTTTTCCATATTGAATTTTTTTGCTTTAATGGCTCCAAAATGGTACTAGTAATAATAATTTCACTATGCGGGTCCAAAACATGTGCTCATTTTTTAAAAGCGTGAAAATTTTGCTTTTTTTTCAGAGAAAGGTTGCGAAGGAAAAAGTTTCCAAATTAAATTTTACACAAGAAACAGATAATTTAAAATGGAAAATACATTCTTCGTACTGAAAGAATAGCAAAAACAATGAAAAATGTATCTTTGAAATTTTTTTTCGCGCACTCATTTAACAGGTATGATTAATCACCACACCAATTTTTTAAACATTTGTGTAAATTTTGGGCTTATAAACAATTGTAATAACTTTGCGACATATAATTTTTTTATATTTAAACTTATATTGAGAGTATTCAGAAAGACGCTTCTTACAATATAAAAATAAGAAAAAATTTAAAATGTAATTCGTATGAAAAAAAATTTTAAGTAAAATGATTACATTTTCTATGGTATTAACATAAAACATACAGCGCTTAAAAATAAATAAGATAAAAATATTCTTAATTTGTATTCATTTTATCTTATATAACATTGAACACTGATATTTAAGCCTATTTTACTAATTTTCTAAAATTTTCAATTTTGGAACTTTTAAACAAATAATTCCGAATACTTTCAATATAAGTTTAAATATAAGAAAAATTATAATTCGCAGTTATTCTAATTGTTTATAAGCTCAAAATTTACACAAATGTTTAAAAATTGCTACGGCTCTCCTAATTAATGGATTTCAATTTTCAAAAGACATTTGAAAGTTTGAGTGCTCTTTAATATGTCATTAAATTTTCAAGTATCTCGAGGTCTTAGTTTAGGCTTTGTTTATTTTAAAGGAATGTAATTTTTTCCAAAATATAGATTGCAAAATTATTGTTCAAAAACTATCAGAACGATCAAAATTGGTGTACCATACCAAAAGTTTTTTTTTGCCAAGTATGAAGGCCCTACCTTTTATGTGAGTATTCGAAAATAAATTTCAAAAATACTTGCTTTTTACATTTTTTCTTTAGGGCTGTATTTAGGGTGGGTCTGGGGCTGTATGTAGAGCTAGGGTTGGAGCAGGGCTGGTCTAGGGGTAAGGTTGTTTTCTGGTAATTATCTTCAGCCTTAATTAAGGTCCTTTTGGCTGTAACCCTGAAGGTTGCACACGCATACAATGTTGGAAATTGTATAAAGATTATTATTTAGTCTATTGCTTTAAAAGGGTTAAATGCTATTGGAGAAAACGTATTTTCTAATAATGATGTAAAATAGCAGCTGTGTTAAGGATTGATCTTGCGTGGGGAATTTGAATGACAGTAAAATTTAATTATAGAACACTTATTTTTATTGTCAAAATTTAAAAATCCTCAGTGAACTATAAAAATTACTGACACTCCTAATGAAACAATTTTTTTATTAAGTTAATTAATTACATAACAGTTTGTGTTTTCTAAGCAAGTATTAAAAACATAGTTTACCTGCATTGAAATAATATCCATCCGCCGTTAAGAATGTTGTACGCCTTAATATTTTTAAAGAAACTTAATGCTTGTGTTTTATAACTGTAATTAAAAATCTGTAAATAAGTAAAGGTTAACACCACTACCAGCTCTGTACTTAAGCAACGTTTTTAAGGCACTGATTTACGAGTGATAGTTACTGTTTTTATGCTGCATGTCAAACTAAAGAACAACTTTCTAGGTTGTGTAAAACCACCTATAATTAGAGTGTAAAATATACAACCTTATCATCTTTATCGCGCTTACTGCAACATACATTTACCTTTCTCTTAAAATAAATCGGTTTGAAAATATTCATATACGGATACACAAATTGTTTTATAAAAACCATATTAAGTGTTTGGAATGTTTAAAATTCCATAACAATATGTAGCAAGAAATCACTGTTCACGTTTACTTTTAACTAATTACCGTGTAATTATATAACACTATTTAATTTAATAGTCTAAAACCAATATAAATGGTTAATATAATTTCTAAAAATATTATTAGAGTTGATATGCCGTTTTATTTCAAGTAATTGTTTCAATATATATAAATGTAAGTGGACCTGTATTATTTGTTGTAATATGCGTTATTACACTTTGTTTTAATTACCGGTTGTAACCTTCACTTACATAACTTCAACATATACACCTATTAATAACGACCTCCACTAGTTTATAACACAATCGCTATGTAGCGTGTTTTTTATTTACACCCGTACTTCTATAAACTATTAACGCTCCATTTTAATAGAGCGATCAACTATCTGAAAAAGGTTTACTGTTAAAGTATACGATGAAGATCGTTTAAAGCAAACCTGTATTATTCTTATATACGAATGATATTTCAAAATACTAGTATAATTAACATGAAGATTTATAAATCTACATCCAGACAAGGAAACAGTTTTAAACACAAAGAATTTATCTGTAAGGGCAGACAATGCTATTACATAAGACGTTTTAAAAAACGTGGTTATTCCACATTGAGAAAATTGTTAGTCATGAGAAACAAGCTGGTCTTGAAGTTAGCCTTGAAGTTAGCTAGTCAGGTTTTGAAGTTTACCTTGAAGTTAGCCTTGCGAGCAACTTTTATAAAAATGTACACTTGAGTTTAAGTTGACGTATATTGGTTTATGTCTATTTTATTATTCTAAGAAAAATGTTATTAAAAATATTTTCTATTAATTACCCTTTGTAGACTATATGCTTTATCTATACACGAAATTTTATTTCACAACAGCATACTCATTCTACCTTGAGAAAATTGTTAACCTTGAGAAACAAGTAGGTTTGAAACTCAAAAAACTCCCTGTTACCATTCTCGTCAATGTAGATGGAGGTCCAATGCTGGTCTGGTTTGTTTGCAGGATCCGTGTTTACGATAATCGCACACGGTCGAGGTGCGTGTCTGGGTAGCTGATTAGAAGCACATGCAAGTCGAAAACACATTCTTCTTGGTCTGAGGTATTTTCTCCAAGACGCGTCTTAGGAGAAAATACCTCGACCATAAAACAGACGTTTAGATTTATAAACATATCCCGGGCTATGTTAGAGTGTGGTTAGGTCAATACTTCAGACATCCCCGAAGATGTCCGATTTTTCCCGAACATGGACGAGCACGCTTGCGCACAAGACTAAAGGCAAGCTGCGTTCTGGCGTCTTAGGGAAAATACCTCGACCATAAAAGAGGCGTTTAGATTTATAAACATCCCCAGGGGCTATGTTAGAGTGTGGTTAGGTCAATACTTCAGACATCCCCGATGATGTCCGATTCTACCGAACATTGACGAGCACGCTTGTGCACAAGACCAAAGGCTAGCTCGTTCTGGCGTCTTAGGAGAAAATACCTCGACCATAAAAGAGGCGTTTAGATTTATAAACATGCCCCAGGAGCTATGTTAGAGTGTGGTTAGGTCAATACTTCAGACATCCCCGAAGATGTCCGATTCTACCCTAACATTGACGAGTACGCTTGCGCAAAAGACCCAAGGCTAGCTGCGTTCTCGTTTCTCGTGTGTTTCGCTCTTTAAAGTGTAACTGTCATCGAGTGAGCATTAGTATAATGTATTCTCCTGTTTATGAGCCAACATCAGCGGACATTAGAGATTTTACTGACTTGTTAATAAACTATTACAACATAACCGTTCAAGATAATGATGAAAGCGATGACGTGGTTGAGCTGGGTGTATCTCACATCCAAGATGATGGTGATGGTGCACAGAAGAGAAAGGAGAGCGATGAGGTAGGAGGGAAGGGCAAATCTCAAAATCATGATGATGATGATGAGGACGACTCACGGTTCAAGAAGAAGAAAACCGGTAAAGCATGTTATTAAATAATAATGATGTATTGTTGTTATAATAATAGTAATAATAATATATTTTCAAAACGTTAAGTTTTCCTTCGGTTTTGTTAATAAACCTGTTTTTTCTAGCGGTGCTCCACCGTCTTGATTCATGTTTGCAAGTTTACAAGTTTTTCGCTTTAGCGTGTTTTCGCCCTCTCGTGTGTGTGTGTGTGTGTGTGTGTGTGTGTGTGCATACGTGCGTGCGAGCGTATGTACCGGCGTGCGAACGCGCGTAGGTGAGCGTGCGTACGTGCGTACGTTCGTGCGTAGGTGAGGCGTGCGTGACGTACGAGCGTGCGTACGTGCGTGCGTACGTGAGCGTACGTGCGAGCTTGCGTGCGTGCGAGCTTGCGTGCGTGCGAACGTGTGCTTACGTGGTGCTGCTTACGTGCGAGCGTGTGAACTTGCGTGCGTGCGTACGTGCGTGCGTGCATGCGTGTTTTTCGTTTGATCCTCGTGCTAAAGCAGTGCTTGTCGATTGTATGTAGTTGTAGGCCCTATTGTGTTGACTAAGAGCTATAATTGGAAGCGTTGCTTGCTATACCCTGGCCGTGGAGTTATGTTTAATTAGCTTTTTTTTGACAGATGTATTTATTTATGATAAGATCAGGATTGCATGTAAAGTAATATAGAGGTGAAACTAACTAGCTAATGTGTTTTGCTGCTACACGTATCACAGTATTGAAGATTCTGTTTATGTATTAGAAAACGTACTACAGCCTCGAAACAGAGTGCAGATAAAAATTGAAGAAAGATGTATGCGTCACAAGTGTTGAAATGCTTGAAATTGATCCCACAGCCACAAGAAGAATGTGTTTCGACTTGCATGTGCTTCTAATCAGCTACCCAGACACGCACCTCGACCGTGTGCGATTATCGTAAACACGGATCCTGCAAACAAACCAGACCAGCATTGGACCTCCATCTACATTGACGAGAATGGTAACAGGGAGTTTTTTGAGTTTCGAACCTACTTGTTTCTCAAGGTTAACAATTTTCTCAAGGTAGAATGAGTATGCTGTTGTGAAATAAAATTTCGTGTATAGATAAAGCATATAGTCTACAAAGGGTAATTAATAGAAAATATTTTTAATAACATTTTTCTTAGAATAATAAAATAGACATAAACCAATATACGTCAACTTAAACTCAAGTGTACATTTTTATAAAAGTTGCTGCAAGGCTAACTTCAAGGTAAACTTCAAAACCTGACTAGCTAACTTCAAGGCTAACTTCAAGACCAGCTTGTTTCTCATGACTAACAATTTTCTCAATGTGGAATAACCACGTTTTTTAAAACGTCTTATGTAATAGCATTGTCTGCCTTACAGATAAATTCTTTGTGTTTAAAACTGTTTCCTTGTCTGGATGTAGATTTATAAATCTTCATGTTAATTATACTAGTATTTTTGAAATATTCGTATATAAGAATAATACAGGTTTGCTTTAAACGATCTTCATCGTATACTTTAACAGTAAACCTTTTTCAGATAGTTGATCGCTCTATTAAAATGGAGCGTTAATAGTTTATAGAAGTACGGGTGTAAATAAAAACACGCTACATAGCGATTGTGTTATAAACTAGTGGAGGTCGTTATTAATAGGTGTATAGTTGAAGTTATGTAAGTAGAAGGTTACAACCGGTAATTAAAAAGAAAGTGTAATAACGCATATTACAACAAATAATACAGGTCCACTTACACATTTTATATATATTGAAACAATTACTTGAAATAAAACGGCATATCAACTCTAATAATATTTTTTAGAAATTATATTAACCATTTATATTGGTTTTTAGACTATTAAATTAAATAGTGTTATATAATTACACGGTAATTAGTTAAAAGTAAACGTGAACAGTGATTTCTTACTACATATTGTTATGGAATTTTAAACATTCCAAACACTTAATATGGTTTTTTATAAAAACAATTTGTGTATCCGTATATGAATATTTTTCAAACCGATTTATTTTAAGAGAAAGGTAAATGTATGTTGCAGTAAGCGCGATAAAGATGATAAGGTTGTATATTTTACACTCTAATTATAGGTGGTTTTTACACAACCTAGAAAGTTGTTCTTTAGTTTGACATGCAGCATAAAAACAGTAACTATCACTCGTAAATCAGTGCCTTAAAAACGTTGTTTAAGTACAGAGCTGGTAGGTGGTGTTAACCCTTTACTTATTTACAGATTTTTTAATTACAGTTATAAAACACAAGCATTAAGTTTCTTTAAAAAATATTAAAGCGTACAACATTCTTAACGGGCGGATGGATATTATTTCAATGCAGGTAAACTATGTTTTTAATACTCGCTTTAGAAAACACAAACTGTTATGTAATTAATTAACTTAATAAAAAAAAAATTATTTCATTAGGAGTGTCAGTAATTTTTTATAGTTCACTGAGGATTTTTTTTAATTATGACAATAAAAATAAGTGTTCTATAATTAAATTTTACTGTCATGCAAATTCCCCACGCAAGATCAATCCTTAACACAGCTGCTATTTTACATCATTATTAGAAAATACGTTTTCTCCAATAGCATTTAACCCTTTTAAAGCAATAGACTAAATAATAATCTTTATACAATTTCCAACATTGTATGCGTGTGCAACCTCCAAGGTTACAACCAAAAGGACCTTAATTAAGGCTGAAGATAATTACCAGAAAAACAACCCTACCCCTAGACCAGCCCTAAGCTCCAACCCTAGCTCTACATACAGCCCCAGACCCCACCCCTAAATACAGCCCTAAACTCCAACCCTAGCTCTACATACAGCCCCAGCCCTAAGTACAACCCTAAGCCAAGACCAGCCCCCACCCCTGTCCTCGCGTTAGCAAAAGTCCTAGCTGTCAAAAGGTCCTTAATACAACCATAAGGTTTAATCCCAAAAGAAATCATAAAAATAAGGGTAATAAATACGGTCTCACACGTGGGTGTGTAAAAATTAGGGTTGACCCTCGAAAAGAAAGGGTTGAAAATACGGTCTCACACGTGGATGTGCAAAATAGGGTGAAAAATACGTCCTATACGTAAGCGTGTAAAAGAAGGGTGGAAAATCCGGTCTCACACGTGGATGTGCAAAATAGGGTGAAAAATACGCCCTACACGTAAGCGAGCGTGGGGAATCCCAAGGTCAAATGACGTCAAAAGTGAAAGGTGAGGTGTCTCCTTTCTACTCGTTTAGTCTATTAATTATAATAATAGTCGTATATGTGATTCTGATGGGAAGAGATAAGTTCGCGTCGAAATAGTGGTGTCGAAACAAGAGCGTCGATGTGACCGCGTCGAAATAAGACGGTCCGATTTATATTATACCGTTGAATGAATCAATAATACAAGACGTGATTATTTAAAGGATGAGTCCGCGTCGAGAAGAGGTCTCGTCGAGATGATGTCTCGTCAAAGCTCTGGCGCCGAAGCGGCGGTGTCGAAGTGGAAGCGCCGAAGGCTCAATATTATATGTAAAAGAAAAAAAGGTAATTTGTCGTAAAACAAAAAAATGAAAATCTGATGTTCAACAGATACAAAAACTATTGGTCATTACGGTTATTAGCCAGAATAAAAAAATAAAGTTAACGTTTACAAGTTATAATGGATTAAGTAACTTTGAACCCAACCAGTAATTGTTAGCAAAAAATTATGTGTAAATCAAACGTTTCCTTCAACGATGAGAGATCTTACATTGCGTTGTCCTGAAAGAAAACAGACATATTCACGCTACTCAGCGTTTAAAAATAATCACACAACCCGAAAATGCACTTGCTGTCGTTGTACTGTATTTAAAAGAAACAGTAATACATGTAAACATAAATAAATGTATAATTTGTCTTTTAGAAGAACAATTCAGTCCACCAAATTTAGTTATCTAATAGTTAAAGTGAAGTAAAGCAATGTGAAGACACCAAACTGACTGAACGTTCGTTCAAAAGGTTCATTATGAGAAATAAAATATTTAAAAGCAAGCCTTCTTTAATCTTAAAACTTCAGATGCGAATCAAATATGTAAGACAAAATTTACAGATGTATAACGTTTGAGCTTGGTAGTAGTGTATATTAAATCAAAAGGATGAATGAAAAAATATAGGGGCTATTATAACGTAATTTCTATTGCGCAACTCCACAATAAAAAATGAAGCTAAATGGTACCTAACTGTGAATGATACGGATGTGGTTCTAATTTATCAAAAATTTAAAGCTTATAATGAATATTTTAAATTGAAAAGTTACTAAAACACAAATAGGAAGTCAGCAAATGGGTTAGCAAGTTGTGAATCGTTAACAAATACCCACCAGTATAATTTTGGTCAATTACGTTGACTTGCAAAATTTGAACTTCATATAAAGTAAGTATGATCATATAATTCTACTGATTAAGTCGATATTATTATTTTATAGTGAGTAGAACATGAAAGAAATCACTGTGGAGTAATTCCAATATAAAGCGACGATAAAGTATGTACTCTCACCCTTGTTCGTTGGTTTTAAAGGATTACCCTAATGTAGTTACAGCACAGAAGATGGTTCAGCCGAATCCAAAGAGCAGAAGGAAGGTATCGGTTGAGCGTCCAAAAAGAACATGTAGCGAATAGATAGTGTAGATGTTTTACAGCAATTGTTGAAGATAAATTCAATCGTTAACTTCCAGATATTTAGAGATAACTAGTAATTACTAAACCATCAGATGATAACCATTACATGATACTAACCATTACGTGGTGCTAACCATTACGTGCTAAAAGGATAAGGTAGGTAAGTATCACATAAAAAGAAAGTTACATTAATTACCCCTTTTGTTGTAGACGGGCACATTAAAATGGTATGGACTGTTTTCCGTAGTCGATCGAAAGGATCAGCAGTTTCTTTAGAAATGGTACGCCTTCAAACGTCAACTTTTAGCAACTAGAATATTTCTTTAAAACCGCAGTTAAATGCGAGCAACAAAGCTGGTACAGAAAATGTAGAGAGAACCAAATCTGCTTTGCCGTAGGTATTTCTCCCAGATTATGGCCGAATAATCGTTATTAGAAATTTTGCAGAAGGAATGTTGAAATATTTCTAGCGTGGCTAAGATGGCGATTGGCAGAAGGGAAAAACGTGAACAATACTTTTTGACCAAAAATTGCTATATAGATCGCTTTTGTATCGATAAAAATTCAATCAAGAAAGTTCCAAATGATTATATCCTTCATGCCGCCATCTGAGAGAATTTCATAGATTAACAATTATATGCTATTAAATAAGTCAATACCAAAGTTATCTTATGCTATTGTAGTATAGACGGCTACATGTGTACCTTTCGTACAAAAAATTTATGATTGCGAATATAGCACGTTACAAACTTTAGCACGTTACAGTTTCTTCTTTTTGCCATCATCTATAGCCACAGTTGGATATAGGAGTATGACATTTTTATTAACTTTACCCTGATAGATTGACATGGTGCTTCTATCATTTTTCATTACTGTGGTAGAATATAACTCTGCCCTTTTATTCTTGATACAAATTGATAATTCCATTCTTGCTCGATTCATTGTTCCTACTATGGTTGTCTTCTTTTTTCCAACATTGCTGTTAACTTTTGGCTGGTAAAAAAGTTGTCGGTAGTAACATTTCTACCCATATTTAGGAAAGGTTCCATTAATTTTAAAACAACATATTCTGGAAAGGGTTGGTTGTTAGGACGCATATCATGTTGTCCTAAATAAGGAAAACCATTCAGGAGATATTTAGAATTCGTAGCTAGCCACAATTTTATACCAAATTTATCAGGCTTATTCGCCATATATTGTGTAAATATGCATTTAGCTTTAGTAGGAAACAGTTTTTCGTCTACTGTAATGTTTACTCCTGGAACATAGCAAGCTTTACAGTTACTAACAAATTTATCCCACTCTTCGGACGCCAAAGCAAACTTATCACCAACTAGACGTTCTTTTCGTGTTGATCGAATATCAAATCGTAAAAATCTCATGATTTGACGAAGTCAATTGCATGACATGGTCTCACGAAAAAATGGCGGTCCCCAAGTAACAGACCATAAACTGTCAAGCTGTAATAATCTTGCGCTGTAAGTACCACGAGCTAGCAATAAAAAAAAAGTTCTTGAAGAGACAATGACCAGTTTGTATCATCGCCTAGTTGTCGTTTAGCTTGAATTTCAGTACATCTCTGAATGTGTTTTAGCGTAGTGTTATCTATAAACAATCGAAATTTACTTAGCATAGAGTTAGCAAATACATTTTTATTGCATAAGGAGTTGGTTCAGGAGTATTTCACATAACATTTCTTTGAACTATACGGCCAACATAAGGTCCACTTGATTCCACTACTTCCCATATATCATTAGATTTGAATGATTGTTTAGTCCCCACAGGTAAATGCATGTAATTTTTTCCTTTTGAATGGTGTTCAATGTCATCACTAATTTCATTAGATGTACAGGGTTAGTCAACCATAGAGTAAAGTTCATTATCTCATTTGTTTCGAGAATTACGCAAAAACGTTAAATATAAAAGTTTTAGAGAATATTAAGGTCAATGGTTCAAAATAATTTTTGAGTATACAGGGTAGTTCAAAAAAGCGTGGCAAATGTAAAATACGTTTTATTTAATGGAACACCATATTTTTAATTTATTTTAGATTCTACATGAAATTCTATAACTTTTAGTTAATACTGCCATATACCTAAACCTAGTAGATTTTCTATGTTAATTTTTTAGGAAATAATTACTTTTACTCTTATAAAGAATTTACAGCGCCGCCATTGCTTTTTGAAGATGGAATACACATATCTGGTACAAACTTTCTATGAGGATGGCGAAAAGATATACGTAAATAAATTTGCGTTAGATTTTACAGGGCGTTCAATATAAATTTACACGTATCGACTATTTTAACTGGCACATCCTGTATTTTATTATATTCATATATCTAATTTTAGTAGTTTGCGATCCATTCAGATTTTTTAAATTTTTGCCCTTGCGTTTATTACGCCTTAGACATGAATAGCTAAGGGCATGTCTACATAGACATACCCTTAGCTCTGAGCAGTGAAGCAAACATGAATTGAGCGCGTGACGTCACAATGAGGCAATACTACAAGCTACAGCCAACCCAACGTTAGCTTTTATAAACCCCAACTTTTATTGAGCATGCCATATACCTACTTTTAGTAGTTTGCGATTTATTTAGATTTTTAAAATTTCGCCCTTTCCTTTATTGCACCTTAGACCATGAATAGCTAAGGGCATGTCTATATTTTACATGTCTATATAGACATGCTTACCTCCATTAGTGAATTGAACACGTGACGTCACAATGTGGCAAGACTACAAGCTACAGCCAACAACGTTAGCTTTTATAAACCCAACTTTTATTGAGCATGCCATATACCTACTTTTAGTAGTTTGCGATTTATTTAGATTTTTAAAATTTCTCCTTTTCTTTTATTACACCTAAACCATGAATATAAGGGCATGTCTATATAGACATGCCCTTAGCTCTCATTAGTGAATTGAACACGTGACGTCACACAGTAGTTAATTGAAATTACTTTTATTAAATGATTTCAGTATAAATTATTATTAAAAATTAAAATTATTGGTTTTAACCAAATGGTTTTCTTAGACTAATCAAACACTAAAATAGGAGCGTATATGTGGTTTGAACCTACCTATTTGAAGCTTAAAGACCACATGTGTATCCTAGTAGACGGGCATACTTTTGAACACTTATTACGTTATAATAATTAAAAATAATAGTTAGGAAAATTATTATTGTTTATATATTTCTTTTATGTTTCTACAATTAATGTGTGTAAAAATGGGAAAAATCTAAATAAATCGCAAACTACTAAAACTAGGTATATGACATACTCAATAAAAGTTGGGGGGCTTTATAAAAGCTATCAGAAAATATAATAAAATGCAGGGTGTGCCATTTAAAAAAGTCGATATTTTTTAAGTTAAAATAGTCAATATGTAGTTTCTAACTCAAATTTATTTACATATATCTTTTTTGCCATCCTCATAAAACGTTTGTACCAAATATGTATTTCATCTTCAATCACAATGGCGGCACTGTTTATTTATAAGAGTATGAATTAATTATTTTCTAAAAAATTTAAATATTAGAAAAATTATTGGGTTTAGGTATATGACATTAACAAAAAGTTATAGATTTTCATGTAGAATCTAAAAATAAATTAAAAATATGGTGTTCCATTAAACAAAACGTATGTCATATCGCCACGCTGTTTTGAACCACTCTGTATACTCAAAAATTATTTTGCACTATGCACTTTAATATTCTCTAAAACTTTTATATTTAACGTTATTGCGTAATTCTCGAAACAAATGAGGTAATGAACCTTACTCTATGGTTGACTCACCCTGTACAAGGATCAGAAGTGACATTATTTACGCTGACAGCAGATTCTTCACTTTGTTCGCTACTTTTACCATCATCAGGAACAGCTTCATCACTTTCACCATCTTCGGAGTGGTTATTTGTTTTTTCGTATTCGGTTTTCTAACTCCGCAATATAATCTAAAGCCTGTTGTGTAAAACCGCGAGACGACCACATTTTTTTTACTACAAAATAATTAACCACGTAATAAGTACAGAAGTATCTCACAAGAACGTTCACTTGCAACTAATTAGAAATCTCAAAGTACTTGAATATATAGATCTGTATAGAAACAAGTTATAACTTGCATTTTTCATATCTCGGACGCGTAGGTATAAATAGAGAAGATTATTCATAATATTTTTGTTATACAGCCTCGAAACTGATTATGAATATGTGAATGGTCAAAATGACGGTTCCGGCAGTTACACAAATACTACAAAAAGCTCTAAAACGGCTTAATTTCCTTAATATATTTTTTTATGTTCTAAAATACATAAAAATCTAGAAAAAGTCATAATACCTCAACACCGTAAGTCGAAGCATAAAGGATAAACAACATTTTAAAGAAGACGCGCGGTTAAATTGACCGCCGCATAAGTTATAGTGTTTTAATGAGCTAGTACCAATACTAAACAATGGTATTTCAATTAATGGTCATATGTTACACGTTAAAGTAAGGTGCTCGCGCATTTATCAAAGGGAATGATAATAGGATGAGATATTTATTATAATTGTAGATGTTGCTTTATTCAATGCCATGAATGGGTGTCTAAAGTGTATAGCCGAAGGTGAATGTTCTTATGAAGGACGAACAGTAGTATTTTCTTCAATAAATAGTGCACCACGGTCGGATGTTAAATTTAGAGCCAACGAATATGGAAAGCACTACAAAGAAAAAACACCCTTATTAGATATTCGTAATTTTGATATAACTGAAGATGTTATTGTTGCAGGTTCCCTGCATTTGCTACACCTGGGAGTAATAAAAAAATTGCTCATTGGTTGGAGAGATGAGAAGCTTAGGTATAGTACAAAATTTTCAGTAAACACAATTGAACACATTAATGCCAAATTAGCTATGATTAAATTACCAAGTGAAATGCATCGATCTGTACGTCAACTAAATTGTTTTGCCTACTGGAGAGCTGTTGAATTTGCAGATGTTTTAAATTATACAGGGTGTGGCGCGAAGAGTTCTGATTGAAAGTAATGGCGGATACAGTTATGTTAAAATTTGAAATTACGAAGCTGTAGGTTTTGGATAACGATGAGTTCAACTGTGTTATTTTAATTGAACCTAATATTTTTATTTTATTTTCGAATTCTACATGGAATTCTAGATAAAATTGTGCACAATATCCTATACCAAAAATGAAGTATTTTCGAGACATTTCGATTTTTTAAATGTTTAGAAGTAGATGGTGCTAATTTTGAACACTTATTATAAAACTTTATTTGTTTAATATTACATTTAGTTATTTTTGTTTGTAAGTTATCTAATTAAATTAATACAAAATACCTAGTCAACGTTTTTAATGATATCCACAATTAATAATCCTTTCAGCTATTGCTTACTTTTCAGAATTAATAACTTATGAAAAATAACAAAATATCACCTTAAATAATAGAAATCATGGCCTACCCTTTACTAATGTTGAAATAATTAAGTGTTGTTATGTTTTAACTAAGATAATGAAATATCTCAAAAGTAGTTGGATTTAGGTACAGAGAATACTGATACCAAACGAATTGGCTTAAAAAATACAGCGGAAAATGTAATAAAATACAGAGTGTTCTATTTAAAGTAAGCAACTTATAAATGATTTAAATTGTGCATGTTAACGGCTAAGTTTAAAACACCCTGTATGAAATATCAATGAGATGGATATATGGAGTTAACGGCAAGCGCTTATTGTATATTGGTTAAAATTTCACGTTACTAGCTTCGTTATTAATAGAGATATCGTTATTCAATGTGGACTAGGATTTTTCAAAATTTAAAAAAATCGAAATATCTCGAAAATACTTCATTTTTGGTATAGGACATTGTGCACAAATTTTATCTAGAATTTCATGTAGAATTCGAAAATAAAATAAAAAATATTAGGCTCCATTTAAAATAACAAAGTTGATATCTACTTCCGGTATAACCGGAAGTGCCACATTCAGGACAATATTATATTTGAAGTTAGCGTCATCCAAAACCTACAGCTTCGTAATTTCAGATTTTTCACATAACTGTATCCGCCATTACTTTTAATCAAAACTCTTCGCGCCACACGCTGTATATGTATAGTAGTCCTTGGTGGCATTGTAAAAGAAAATTATTACGATAATTTTTTACTATTATTTTGTGCAGTTACAGTTGTTTCATGTAACGAGAATAAGAAATTTGTAGAAGTTATTGAACAAATTTTTACTACATTTATTGTTCAGTTTATCCACTTAAATGGCGTTCAGTATGCCATTAGTAACATTCACAATCTGCAACATATGGTCCATAAAGTCAAACGATTTGGTTGATTAAACACCTGCCTATCCGTTTGAAAATTGCTTATACCAAATTAAATTCGTGGTTACCAAAAAAACTTACAAGTTGCTAATAGATTACACAGCCCAACAAAATAAATTTTTTTTCTTGGTGCCGGAAAACTAAGAACTGATTTTGGATATTTTTGATGTGCTGATTCCAAAAATACCGGGCTTTTTTTTGTAGCAGCTCTAGTTTATGAGATACGGGCTAATTGATCTTAGTTCTGATAAAACGCAAAAATAATGAAATTATGACATCTTTGGAGGACAAAAGTGAAATTTCATACCTAGATCATTAGAGTCTAATTAGCTAGTTTGAGTTATTTAGTATTATTCATTCATTAGTGTAAAACCCAACTTTCCAATACTCCTATCAAAAACTGATCAGTACGCCATATTACCTCGTAACTTGGATGAAGTGAAATGTATAGAATTAGAAAACAACAGTGATTTTGAAGCGAATTTAGGAAGTCCCCAACGTTTCAGTCAACAAGAACTGAACGATCTCATTAGAGACCTGAACCTTTCATAGGAGTCTTCTGAATTACTCGCCTCCAGATTAAATGAGAAGAATCTACTTCAGCCAGATACCAATATTACATTTTATCGTAAAAGAGATCAGGAGCTGCTGCCGTTTTACTCTGAGGAAAATAACCTGGTATTCTGTAACGATATAAGAGGACTCTTACAAAAAATGGGTTTGTCAGAATACATACCAAACGAATGGCGCCTTTTTATTGACAGTTCCAGACGTAGTTTGAAATGTGTGCTTTTACATAATGGTAATAAATATGGCTCAATACCCATTGGTCATTCTACCAGCATGAAGGAGGAATATGAGGCAATACCACTAGTCCTGAAAAAATTAAGTATGAAGAACATCAGTGGATGGTTTGTGTCGACCTAAAAATTGGCCTTTAAGAAATGTTATGATTCAAGGAAAGCAAAATGTAAACAACGAACCTTTGGTTGCGAGAGAGAAAATCATATTTCCACCCTTGTATATCAAGTTGGGGCTTATGAAGCAATTTGTGAAGGCTTTAAATCGAGATGGGCTTTGTTTTGGCTACTTGATACACAAATTTCCTAGGATTAGCACGGAAAAACTGAAAGCCGGAATATTCGATGGCCCTCAGATAAGGCAGCTTATTAAAGATCCACAATTTACGGCATCAATGAATGAGATTGAATCTAACGCTTGGTGTTCATTTGTTCAAGTAGTACAAAATTTTCTTGGAAATCATAAGGCAAAGAATTATATCGAATTAGTGGAAAATATGCTTTCGAACTTTAATACTCTCGGTTGTAACATGAGCATAAAAGTTCACTACTTCCACAGCCACTTAGATCGGTTTCCAGAAAACCTAGGGGATGTGAGTGAAGAACAGGGGTAAAGATTCCATCAGGACATTAAAACTATGGAAGATCGATATCAAGGAAGATGGGGTAGCCCCATGATGGCCGACTACTCTTGGAGTCTTCAGCGAGACTGTCCTGGTAAACACCATGCTAAAAAGTCCTATAAAAGAAAATTTTTAAGTGATATGTAATATATATTTATTTATTTCATGAAATAAATACCTTACTTTGAATTGTTTGTGTTTTTTTAACCGGCAGTTCGAGAATATAATAGTAATAATGTAAAATGTATAGGAGTTAAAAAATAAGATGATTTCTTTCTAAAAAAAAGGTCAATATAGCATATCTCAAAAACTAGATCTGATAGAAAAAATCTGACGGCAGTTTTGGATTCTGCACCCAAACATTATATAAAAACAGTTACAAAAACCCCTACACCAAAATATGTGTTGGGCTGTGTTATCTGAGATATCCCAATGTAAGTGCAAAGAGGAAATAAAACAAACAAAATATCCTTTAACTATAAAATGGAAGAATAATGTCAGAATTTCCATTGCAAATGGTTTTGTATTGAAGAATAAATTTAAAGATTCATGGTTTTGTATTACAAACAATAAAATAGTCAAATTTTTAGAGATTGTTGAAAAAGAAACACTAATTACTTTAAAATGACGTTGTCTTGTTAGCAAAGATTGTTTTTTTTTACAAACCCAATTCAATCTTCACATTTAAACATTTTTATAGCAGATAGTAGTCTTTTATCGAGTGTAAAAGAATATACAATTGATCAAATTAAATTTAAATTTGTTGCATTAAATAAGGAACCAAATGAAACTGTTTATATACCTTTACTTCACACTTTAATGTAATTACATTGAAAGAAATATTTCTAATCCTTACTCAAGAAATTCAAATTGTATATTTGGGTCAGTCATAAAATTGATATTGTGATTCTCTGAAAGAAATAAAATTAAAATAAATTATAAATAAAAACAATTGTCTACCATTTTCAAGAATTATTTCCTCGACTATTTCTTCTTCTTCCTTGTTAACTATCTCTTCTTCCTTTTCACGACCTTCCCTCTCACCATCACTGTTTTCTGATTGTTGCAAGTCAGAAACGGTGAACGCTTTAGTAGTTTGAAATGAAAAGTAGTAAGTAACCACCTGCTTTAGTTATCTTTTTAGAGTGGTAATACCTTGACGATTTCCTCAGTCCCATTATAAGTAGCCTTTTAGAATTTTTTAACACACTTCCGAAAAAGGTTTTCACATCCTCATAAGTAATGATTTCTGTTTCGGTCTGGGCCAATACAAAAAAAATGTCACAAACGTTAGGTCGATTCACGATCGCAATTTTGGCACCTTTTGGGCTACTGCCTGTCCAGCTTAATTTATTTTGGAAATAACGAGTAAAAAATAATCGATTAAAGAATGCATATTGTTAATGCTACCATGGAGTTCATAAATTTTACCTACAAATCAGAAAATTCAAAGAATATGTTTTAAAAAAAAAAATTGGTTTTACTTATAAAGTTTTCTTTATATTTGGGAATCTGTACATTTTCTTCCAGAGTGTTGAAGGAAGCTTCTCCATCGATTGGTGCAAAAGTAAAGCTCGACTCTTGGGCAACATTTCTCAGAGTACCTTGCAACTTGAATATTTGTTCAATCTGTATTTCAAGTCCTGCTGCATACATTTTTATTAATTGGTCATGGCGTTTTTTTGCATCATCCTCCTTTTTCTGTAAAGATTATATTATTTCAGATAGTTTATCTGTTTCGGATTCATGGTCGCTTTGCAATTGTTTGTTTTTGAGGTTGCAACCGGTTCCGTTCAATTTGTGAGCAGATTTGCCTTTGTTTGGAATTCTCGAGAGAATTCATATTTATAACACTTTCTACTAAAGAAGATCTGTTGCATATTCAGTATTTCTTTTCTTCAGCTCGTTAATTTCTTAATTAGTTTCGTTATTGGATCCGCCAGATAATTCGTTTATAGTCTGATCCGCTGCCTTATATGACAAATAGCCAACCCATTTTACTACATATGGTGTTCTATTCCATGAGGATGATGGTGTTGATGTACCATCACTAAGAAGGCATTCCATCTTAGCACCACCCACATTAGGCAAATGTAAAACGGAAGCAACCACCCACTTGTTCAGCACTGCACTAAGAACGTATTTGTCTTATTCTCGGGTTTGTACCGCAATCCAACTTAGTTTTTCAGACATCACTTGGACAGACTTACACTTAATATACAGGTTTAAAACTGTGTTTAGCTTTAGGTATATATGTGTAATTAAAATTGTGAGTAATTTGTTTGAGCCGTATCTATTAACATAACCTTATATACGTGTAAAATGTAATTTACGTTACATACGAAATACGACTGGCGTTACGCAAGATTTACGAATGAGTGTGACCCAAGAACAGCTTACTCATACATTTCCTTGTTATTTTTTGATTAACTCAAATTACTCATGTCATATACTACGTATAAAGAATAATGTAACCACTAACAAGTATTGAACAGTTGGCCAATGTACAATATTATCCCATTTGATATCGAATGAGGGAATTGGTGCTATTGGACCTGGCTTTTTCTTCTTTTCATGTTCCACTCCTACTTTATCACTTCCAATACTCGTCGATGATCTTCCACGTTTCCTATTTAGATCTTTATTTTGCAAGCATAAGCTTTGTGCGATATTGGCTTTGAAATTAAACTGGTTTTGAATGTCCTTTTCTGCTAATTGAACTTTTTTGCAGTCTCTTTTTTACCACTTCCATGCGTTGATAACCATCATATCAACGAAATGGTAAAAGAAACGCATGTAATACTTTTTAGAACGCACATTCGTCCGATAATAGGATATTTGACCATCAAGAAGATCTACACCGCCCATAAACTGTTTATGTATATTTACTGCAAAAGGTTTTTGTATTGGCACCTTCTTTTTTTCTTTTCTTTCCTACCTTTCGGTTACAAAAAGAGTCTACACTAGAGAAAGTCGTAGCCAAACTAACTACCCTAATATCATACCATTTAATTTCACGGATTTTGATGTCTTCAACTGTTGCTTCCACTTCTTCATAGCATCCTCTGCTCCTTTTTTTCATTTCTTTATCGCTGGTGAACTGTAACTCTGAAAAACTGCATACTTTTATTGTTCCTATGGCACCTATACCTCTTTTGTGTAATTCTAAAAATAAAAGAGGCGACGCAAACCAGTTGTCGAAATATAGTAAGTAATTGTTGTCATTGGGCAATATGTTTGATAACTGACGAACTATATTAGAACTTACACAAATATCCCGATGACCAGGTTCAGGCAAAATTTTACCGATATATACATCAAAATTATATATGGTTCCAAATACATCACACAATGCAAAAATTTTGCAGCCCCATTTATGGGGCTTTTTGGGGTTGTACGGTTTTAGAGCATATTTGCCTTTAAACGGTATAATTTGTTCATCCACGCAAAACATCTACCCTTTCGTAGTTATGGTCTGACATTTTGAAACGAGACTATCAAAAAGGGGCATGTTGGCATTATTGTTGAAGTGTAGGTATCGCCTGATTTCTTCATAACGGTTTCTACTCATAATGTCAGCCAACTGTGGCAATCTAAACTCACGAGACCAATAATTACGTGTTCGATGTAAATCGAACAGTGACATGTACATAGTAACACCAATAAACTGCTCTAATTCAGCTACCGTCAGGTTCAGTGATTTATTTGGATTGATTTGGACACAGTGTAGGTTGGACTGTTTTATACTGTTTTATTAAATCTTGGTCAAAAAATATTTGAAAATAGGCGCCAGGTTGCCGAACATCCTCGTCTTCATCTTCAACCTTTTGGTAATCTGGCATTGCTCTCGGTGAATATTTTGCAACGGGGGTCCAAGTAGGACGCTTGTTAGCATTATTATTTGCATTAGAATCTGATTCTTGCATATATTCCTCCTCACTTTCTCCGGGGGGTGAAACAAAGGCATGCAGGAATTTCCCTTTCTATTTTTGTTAATTTTCCTTGGCATCTAAATAATAATTTAAAAAAACAAAATTAGTGTATATAAGCAGACGTTTGCTTTGAGTGCCCACTGTATCAAATAAAAATATATTCCTCAAATTTATAGCATATTGCTTGTTTTTTGAATAAAAGTAGAAATAATTGACTAAAAATGTAAGTAAGGCTCTACTGAACAAGGAAATATATACCTTTGTTTGCGGATTACTTTAATATTTCAAGATAAAACTCACAGAGTAACTAAACAGCACCATGCATTAACCTAGCATTCAAAGGCACGGGAAAAATGACTGTAAATTCTATTATTTCGGATCAAAACCATTACTAACATTATAGTTAGTACTTACTAATGACGCAAAGACGGCAGCAGAGTTGAAAACTAGCTTCAGAAGTATGGGAGATTCAAAAATACGGTAGGTATCAAATATGACAGGTTGGGCACAAGGAGGTTAAAGGCATTTCTCAAGTTGAATTAAGAGATATATTCAGTTCTCTAAAATATAGTAATTCCCAAGACATTTATGGTGTTTCCCCAAAAATATTAAAACTAAACAGTAGTCAACTGATTAAACCACTTACAAAATTAATCAATTTATCATTTACCAACAGGGTTTCCCCGAATGAATTAAAGACAGCTATTGTTGTACGGTCCTAGAAGTTATCGTCCCATTTCAATTCTACCTGCAGTTTCCAAAATTCTCGAATTAGTTATATATAGACAAATAACGAAAATTTGTGAAGCAAATAATATCTTCTCTGGCCGCCAATTTGGCTTTCGAAAAAACCCGAAACCCTGCAGATGCAATAATTCTTCTTTAAATTACACTTTAGAATGTTTTGAGCAAGGTAAACGCTATATGGCAAAATTTCTTGATTTAACACGTGCGCTTGACTGCGTGTCTCATACAATTTTGATAAACAGGTTAAAAGAGGTGTATTAGGTCCTCTTCTTTTCTAATATACATCCATGATTTTCCATATTATTTAACCAACATGGCTGAATATCTTTTATACGCTGATGACATAACATTACTCATTAGCGGAAAGGACGTAAATAATGTCATAAGAGCATATCAGAAAACGTTAACTTTAGTTGAAGAATGGTGAACAGCAAATTTTCCAACTTTAAACAAATCAAAAACTGTTGAAATGGTTATATCATTAAGGAAGCAAGACCTCGATTTCGCTGGATTCTTAGGAGTCAAATTAGATCCCAAATTAAACTTTGTAGCACATACAGATTCATTAGCCAAATTAATCAGTAGCAATATATATTTATTACGCCGACATGCTGGCAGCATGTCGACAAATATCTTAAAATTAGCCTACTTTTCATTTATTCATACTACTGTATTATTGCGTGGGGTAATTGTGCGTATTTATCTCGAATCTTTTCCCTTCAACGTCGTGCAATTCGGATTTTGGGTGGTTTCGGGTATAAGGAAACTCTTTATTGAATTAAAAATATTAAGTGTGCCAAGTTTATTTATACTAAACTGCTTATTATATGTCAAGTCTATAAAAGATGATAAACACTTAACCAGGTCACACATTCGTAACTACTCTACGAGAATATGCAATGACAATGACTTCTACCGCATTTAGAAACCTTGAGTACAGAACATTCGGAAATAAAAAACTAAATTATTTTTAACAAAAAATGCATTTTATAGTATTGCAGAATTTGAGAAATTTAATTTTCTATTATTACCATTATAGTTTTAATTTTGAATTTGTTCATTTGTTCATATTATTATTATAAATAGAAGGTAAAACTGGTTTTCAATATATTACAGGATAGTTCAGTGGGAAGGAACCCAGCTTTACTTTCCATGGTCGTGAGTGAATCTACATGAGGTATTAAAGTACTTATATGAACTCTGGTGGCAGGTTAGGATAGGTAATTGGATGCGAATAAGGTAAACTAGCAAAGACTATAGCGGTATTAAAGTGTGAAAAATGGTTAATCAGGAGAATTAAGTGTTCTTTTTTGTACAAAATAAAAACAAGAATTGATTTTTGCAAGCTTTTTAGTGATTACAAAATGGAAGTAAAATTATCCATCGTAGGCTACTTATTAGTGT
>JARFJB010000050.1:345000-440000 GCA_036346205.1 Vesta saturnalis
AAACTGCGGAAATATTTTTACTCACTATCGATAACATCAGATTTTGATTTTTAAAAGGTAAACTAACCTTAATTTAATTATTTCCGACAAATGACTATCACTTATTTTTTTTTTTTAACACTTCCGATACTAAAGTCGCACTTTGTTTTTAACGAAGTGACGTTATTTTGTTTAAAATAATTTCACAAAATTTGGCAACATCTTGCTTTAGCAAGTTGTTGAAACAGAGAAAAATTGAGAGAGAGTGTAATCCTTCAGCACTTCTATTTATATGAAAAGTGATGGTAACCAAAATCTTCGATTGTTACCAATAGTTACCTACAATGTTTCCTAAATTCTGATTGGCTAAAGCAATTTTACATCACGATATAATTTCAAAACCTCATAACTTTTGCCCCTTAAACCTATCTTAAAACTAATAACCTATTCATAATCTACATAAATTTTCCTATAAATTAAATCCAAACACGAACTAATTCCTCCAATTAATAACCAAGTTGATTTTCACATTGAATTATTGATTTTAAGCTAATTTTATGTACTTTATAGGCCTGAATTGATTTCCACATGAATATGGGATGCTACTACACATAAATATTCATCTTTTACATGCCTAAGGCCAATTTGAAAGGAAAATTATTTTAATTTTTCAAACACTCTTAGAAACTAAATTTGACAAAATGGTCACAAATATAGTGAATTTTGACTTGAAATTGAGGTTACTTTATTATTTTTACCTTTTATAATTTATTTTAAACAAATCGTCTCAATCTAAAATAACTTTTACATAAATTGTATGTGAGGAAATAACATAACCTCAAATTGATATTACAATTTTTAATGTAAAATTTCACACTTTTAAACACTTTAAATGTTTGTGAAAGTGTTTAAACTTAATGTTTATGTCTCAATTTAATTTATTTTAACACTTTTATAAGGTTTATAAGTTGTTCTAAGACTAATGTCGAATTGTTGCAAATCACTAGTTTAAGGTCTGCAAACGTTGATTAAACACAATAATTCCAGAACTGCTGGCTAGTTTATGTTTTATAGTTAAACACCAATGTAATTGTTCTGTTTTTAAGTAATTTTAACACTTATATACGTTTATCGCACTAACACGAATGTTTCATGATTCTTGGCTGCGTACATTTAAATTGCGACATTGATACCAGCCTATATCTAGTTTTTAACATTATTTCTGTAAACTACAGCATGTACCTCATGTCGTTAGGGAACATTATGTTTAAATAAACTTACTAACTAAATATGAACTTGAATTAAATCATAATAACTAACATACCCTATACTTAAATATAATATGCTGTCGAATATACTTATATAACATTTTATTATGAAATATTTAAATTTACAAACATCTCAATGTTAATCAATCATTCTTATCTAAAATATATATATATATATATATATATATATATATATATATATATATATATATATATATATATATATATATATATATATATATATATATATATATATATATATATATATAACACATCACACATACACAACACATTCACATACACGTACACGTACATGAACAAGTGCACGCACACGTACACGTACACGTACACGACACATACACGTAAACGTACACGTAAACGTACACGTACACGTACACGATACGCACACGTACACGCACACGTACACGAACACGTACACGTACACGTACACGTACACGTACACGTAAAAGTACACATACACGTAAACGTATACGTACACGTACACGTACACGCACACGTACACGTAAACGTACACGTAAAAGCAAGACTGTCACACGAACACGTACACGTGCAAGGCACGTACACGTACACGCACACGACACTACACGTACACGTACACGCACACGCACACGCACACGCACACGCACACGCACACGCACACGCACACGTACACGTACACGTACACGTACACGCACACGTACACGAACACGTACACGTACACGTACACGTACACGTACACGTAAACGTACACGCTACACGTCACACGCACAACACGCACACGGCACGTACACGTACACGCACACGCACACGTACACGCACACGCACACGTACACGCACACGTACACGACACGCACACGCACACGTACACGCACACGTACACGTACACGTACACGTACACGTACACGCACACGTACACGAACACGCAGACACGTACACGTACACGTACACGTACACGTACACGTACAAGCACACGAACACGTACACGTACACGTACACGTACGCACACGTGCACGTGCACGTACACGTACACGTACACGTAAACGTACACATACACGTAAACGTACACGTACACGTAAATGTACACATACACGTACACGTACACGCACACGTACACGTACACGTACGCGTACAACACGTACACGTACACGTACACGTACACGTACACGTACACGTACACGTACACCATACGTACACGTACACGTACACGTACAAGCACACGTACACGTACACGTACACGTACACGACACGTACACGTACACGAACACGAACACGTACACGTACACGTACACGTACACGCAAGTACACGTACACGTACACGTACACGTACACGTAAACGTACACTACACGTAAACGTACACGTAAACGTACATGTACACGTACACGTACACGTACACGCACACGCACGTGCACGTACACGTACACGTACACGTACACGTAAACGCACATACACGTAAACGTACACGTACACGTAAATGTCACATACACGTAAACGTACACGTAAACGTACACGTACACGTACACGTACACGCACACGTACACGTACACGTACGCGTACACCACACGTACACGTACACGTACACGCACACGACACGTACACCCATACGTACACGTACACGCACACGCACACGTACACGACACGTACACGTACACGTACACGCACACGCACACGTACACGTACACGTACACGTACACGCACACGCACACGTACACGCACACGTCACACGTACACGCACACGTACACGTACACGTACACGTACACGACACGACACGCACACGCACACGTACACGTCACACGTACACGTACACGCACACGCACACGACACGTACACGACACGTACACGTACACGACACGCACACGCACACGCACTGCACGTACACGTACACGTACACGTACACGTAAACGCAACACGACACGTACACGCACACGACACGTACACGACACGCACACGTACACGTACACGCACACGCATACGACACGTACACGCACGTACACGCACACGTAACACGTACACGTACACGTACACGTACGACACGTACACGTACACGTACACGTACACGTACACGTACACGTAACGTACACGTAAACGTACACGTAAACGTACACGTACACGTACACGTACACGTACACGCACACGACACGTACACGTACACGTACACGTACACGCACGTACACGTACACGTACACGTACACGCATACACGTAAATGTACACGTAAACGTACACGTACGCACACGTACACGCACACGACACGTACACGCACACGTACACGTACACGTACACGTACACGACACGACAGCACTTACACGTGCACGTACACGTACACGCACACGACACGTACACGCACACGTACACGTACACGTACACGACACACGACACGTAAACGTACACATACACGTAAATGTACACGTAAACGTACACGACACGACACGTACACGCAACACGAACACGTACACGTACACGCACACGTACACGTACACGTACACGTACACGCACACGCACGTACACGTACACGTACACGTACACGTACACGCACACGTAAATGTACACGTAAACGTACACGTAGACGTACACGTACACGCACACGTACACGACACGAACACGTACACGTACACGTACACGTACACGTACACGCACACGTACACGACACGTACACGTACACGTACACGTACACGTTCACGAACACGTACATGTACACGTAAACGTACAAGTAGACGTACACGTACAATTTCATGTACACGTACACGTACACGTACACGAACACGAACACTTACACGTACACGTACACGTAAACGTACACGTACACGTAAATGTACACTACACGTAAACGTACACGTAAACGTACACGTACACGTACACGTACACGCCCACGTACACGTACACGTACGCGTACACTACACGTACACGTACTCGACACGTACACGTACACGTACCCATACGACACGCACACGTACACGTACACGTACACGTACACGTACACGTACACGACACGCACACGTACACGCACACGTCACGCCACGTACACGTACGCGTACACGCATACACGTACACGTACACGTACACGCACACGTCACGACACGTACACGACACGTATACGTACACGTACACGCACACGTACACGTACACGCACACGTACACGTACACGTAAACGTACACACACGTAAACGTACACGTAAGCAACGTACACGACACGCACACGTATACGTACACGACACGTGCACGTGCACTACACGTAAACGTACACGTACACGTAAATGACATACACGTACACAACCGACACGTAAACCGACACGACACGTACACGTACACGCACAACAGCACACGCACGTACGCACACCTACACGAACACGTACACGACACGTACACGACACGACACATACGTACACGACACGTACACGTACACGTACACGACACGACACGTACACGTACACGCACACGACACGCCACGTAACGCACACGCCACACGACACGTACACGCACACGTACACGCACACGTACACGAAACCGCACATACCACACGCACACGTACACGTACACACGCACATGCACACGTACACGACACGTACACGTACACGCACACGTACACGACACGCACACGTACACGTACACGTACACGACACACGTAAACGTACACGTACACGTAAATCACACGAAACGTACACGTAAACGCACGTACAGACACGTACACGCACACGACACGAACACGTACACGTACACGTACACGTACACGACACGTACACGTACACGTACACGTACACTACACGACACGTACACGTAAACGTACACGTACACGTACACGTACACGACACGCATACGTACACGCACACGTACACGACACGTACACGTACACGACACACACGTACACGTACACGTACACGACACCGCACACGTACACGTACACGTACACGTACGTACAGTCACACGTACACGTACACGTACACGCACACGTACAACGCACACGACACGTACACGTACACGACACGTACACGAGACACGCACACGTACACGTACACGTACACGACACGACACGTACACGTACACGTACACGTAACGACACGACACGTACACGACGCACGTGCACGTACACGCACACATACACGTACACGTAAACGTACACATACACGTAACGTACACGTACACGTAAAGTACAACACGAAACGTACACGTAAACGACACGACACGTACACGTACACGCACACGACACGACACGTACCGACCACGTACACGACACGTACACGTACACGACACGTACACCAATACGACACGCACACGTAAACGTACACGTACACGTACACGTACACGCACACGTACACGTACACGTACACGTCACCAACGTACACGTACACGTACACGTAACGACACGTACACGTACACGTACACGTACACGCACACGTACACGCACACGACACGTACACGTACACGCACACGTACACGTACACGCACACGTACACGTACACGTACACGTAACGACCGACACGTACACGTACAAGTAACGTACACGCTACAGCACACGTACACGCACACGTACACGACACGCACACGTACACGCACACGTACACGCACACGCACACGCACACGTACACGCACACGTACACGTACACGTACACGTAAACGTACTACACAGTACACGTAACGTACACGTAACGCACACGTACACGCACACGTCACACGCACAGCACACGTAAGTACGCACACGCACGTACACGCACACGTACACGTACACGCACGCACGCACGACACGTACACGCACACGTACACGTACACGACACGTACACGTACACGCACGCACACGCACACGCACACGTACACGCAACACGACACGTACACGTACACGTACACGTACACGCACACGTACACGAACACACGCACACGCACACGTACACGTACACGTACACGCACACGCTACACGTACACGCACACGCACCACACGTACACGTACACGTACACGACACACGCACACGTACACGTACACGTACACGCACACGTACACGTACACGTACACGACACGACACGCACACGTACACGTACACGTACACGTACACGTACACACGTACACGTACACGCACACGACACGTACACGTACACGCACACGTACCGTCACACGCACACGTACACGTACACGTACACGCACACGCACACGTACACACGCACACGTACACGTACACGTACACGTCCACACGACACGCACACGTACACGTACACGTACACGCACGCACGTACACGCACACGTACACGTACACGAAACGTACACTACACGTACACGCACACGCACACGCACACGTACACGCACACGCACACGCACTACGTACACGTACACGACACGTACACGTAACGTACACGTACACGCACGACACGTCACACGACACGTACACGCACACGTACACGCACGCACACGTACACGCACACGACACACGCACACGACACGTACCGTACACGTAAACGTAACACACGTAACACGTACACGTAAACGTACACGACCACACGTACACGACACGTACACGCACACGACACGCACGTACACGTACACGCACACGCACACGTACAACACGTCACACACACACGCACACGTACACGCACACGTACACGTAAAGCACACGTAACACGTACACGTACACACGTACACGCACACGACACGCACACGTACACGTACACGCACACGTACACGTACACGCACACGACACGTACACAACGCACAACACGCACGCACACGACACGTACACGTACACGCACACGCACGCACGCACACGTAACGTACACGTAACGTACACGTACACGCACACGTACACGCACACGTACACGTACACGTACACGACACGTACACGTACACGTACACGTACACGTACACGTACACGTAACGACAGCAACACGTAACGTACACGTACACGTAACGTACACATGCACACGTACACGTACACGTACACGACACGCACACGTACACGTACACGTACACGCACACGTACACGTACACGTACACGCACACGCACACGACACGTACACGTACACGTACACGTACACGTACACGCACACGTAACACGCACACGTACACGTACACGCACACGTACACGCACACGTACACGTACACGTACACGTACACGTACACGTAAACGCACACGCAGTACACGCACACGTACACGTCACACGTACACGACACGTACACGTACACGCACACGTACACGTACACGCAACGTACACGCACACGTACACGCACACGTACACGCACACGTACACGTACACGCACACGTACACGACACGCACACGTACACGTACACGCACACGTACACGTACACGTACACGCACACGTACACGCACACGCACACGCACACGTCACGTCACGCACACGTACACGCACACGTACACGTACTACACGTACACGTACACGTACACGTACACGTCACACGTACACGCACACGCACACGTACACGTACACGTGCACGTACAACACGTACACGTACACGTACACGTACACGTACACATACGCACACGTACACGCACACGTACACGCACACGTACACGTACACGTACACGTACACGTACACGTAAACGCACACGTACACGACACGTACACGTACACGTACACGTACACGTACACGTACACGTCACACGACACGTACACGCACACGTACACGTACACGCACACGTACACGTACACGAACCACACGTACAACGTACACGTACACGTACACGTACGCACACGTACACGTACACGTACACGTACACGTACACGTACACGTACACGTACACGCACGTACACGTACACGAACGTACACGTACACGTACACGACACCACGTAACACACGTAACGCACGACACGCACCCGACACGCACACGCACACGACACGTACACGACACGTACACGTACACGACACGTAAACGTACACGTACAGTACACGTACACGTAACACGTACACGAACACGTACACGTACACGCACACGTACACGTACACGCACACGTACACGTACACGTACACGTACACGTACACCGTACACGACACGTACACACGTACACGAACACGTACACAGTACACGTACACGTACACGTACACGTACACGTACACGTACACGCACACGACACGACACGCACACGCACGCACGACACGTACACGTACACGTAAACGTAACATAACGTAACGTACACGAAACGTACACGACACGCACACGACACGCACACGTACACGACACGTCCGTACACACACGTACACGTACACGCACACGCACACACTACGCACGACACACGCACACGACACGACACGCACACGACACGACACGTACACGTACACGCATACGCACACGTACACGACACGTACACGACACGTACACGTACACGTACACGCACACGTACACGACACGTACACGAGACACGACACGTAAGACACGTACACGTACACGTACACGTAAACGTAACGTACAAGCACTACACGTACACGACGAAACGACACGTCACGTACACGTACGCACGTGCACGTACACGTACGTACGCACACGTAAACGTCACATACACGTAAACGTACACGACACGTAAAACGCATACACAACGTACACGAAACGTACACGACACGTCACGACACGCACACGTACACGACCGCACACGTACACGACACGAACGACACGTACACGTACACCACACGACACGTACACGACACGTACACGACACGCACACGACACGCACACGTACACGACACGTACACGACACGACACGACACGAACGACACGACATGTACACGACACGTACACAACACGCACAAGACACGCACACGACACACACACGACACTCACACGACACGACACGTACACGCACACGTAACGACACGACACGTAAACGACACATACACGTAAACGTACACGTACACGCACACGACACGCACACGTACACGTACACGTACACGACACGTACACGCACGCACACGTAACGACACGTACACGTACACGTACACGTACACGACACGTACACGTACACGCACACGCACACGCACACGTACACGTACACGTACACGCACGTACACGCTACACGTACACGTACACGTACACGTACACGTACACACGTACACGTACACGTACACGCACACGCAAACGACACTACACGTACACGCACACGTAACGTACACGACACGTACACGTACACGCACACGACACGTACACGTACACGTACACAACGCACACGACACGTACACGCACACGCACACGACACGTACACGACACGACACGTACACGACACGCACACGTACACGACACACGCACACGTACACGTACACGACACGTACACGTACACGCACACGTACACGACACGTCACACGCACACGACACGCACACGTACACGTACACGACACGTACACGTACACGACACGCACACGACACGTACACGACACGTACACAGTACACGTAAACGTACACGTACACGTACACGTACACGAACACGTACACGTACACGAACACGTACACGTACACGCAACGTCACACGTACACGTAAACGTACACGCACAACGAACGTACACGTACACGTACACGCTACACGTAAACGTACACGTACACGTACACGTACACGTACACGCACACGCACACGCACACGTACACGCACACGTACACGACACGTACACGTACACGTACACGTACACGTACACGTACACAGCACACGTACACGTACACGTCACACGCACACGTACACGTACGTACGTACACGTACACGTACACGTACACGTACACGTACACGTACACGTACACGTACACGTACACGTACACGTACACGACACGTACACGTACACGGACACGTACACGTACACGTACACGTACACGTACACTACTTAACGTACACGTACACGTACACGTACACGTACACGTACACGTACACGTACACGTACACGTACACGTACACGTACACGTACACGAACACGTACACGTACACGTACACGTACACGTACACGTAAATGTACACGTACACGTACACGTATACGTACACGTACTCGCACACGTACACGACACGTACACGTACACGTCACACGTACACGTACACGTACACGCACACGTACACGTACAATTACACGTCACGTACATCGTACACGTACACGCACACGTGCACGTGCACGTGCACGTACGTACACGTACACGTACCGTATCCGTACACGTAACCGTATCGTATCCGTGTCCGTGTCGTGTCCGTGTCCGTGTCGTGTCCGTGTCGTGTCTGTGTCGTGTCGTGTCCGTGTCGTGTCGTGTCACGTCCGTATCGTATCTGTATTCACGTATCGTATCCGTATCTGTATCGTACATCGTATCCGTATTCGTATCCTGCGTATCACTGTATCCGTATCCGTATCGTATCCGTATCGTATCTGTATCCGTATCTGTATCGTATCCGTAACCGTATCGCATCGTATCGTATCGTATCGTACCGTATCCGTATTCGTATCCGTGTCCGTATCCGTATCGTATCCGTATCCGTATCCGTATCTGTATCCGTATCCGTATCCGTATCCGTGTCTGTATCCGTATCCATATTCGTATCCGCGTAGCTAGAAAAAAATTTAGAAGAATTTTAGTACTGGTCTTGCACATAAATTACTTGAATTTAATTGTGTATTCGTATTTATTTAACGATTGCACACAAGATTTTGTGTTCACGACGCAAAATGTTTTGACTTCTCAAGGTTGTCTGCCCCGGCACAAGCAGCATTTTGCGCCCTTGGTATACCTACAAATCACTGTTTTATTGAAAAGTATAAAATAAGAAAAGTGACTTTAATTTATAAGTGAGTATAAAATAAGACGATCTTAAGTTTTACCTTTGATTACGTAAATAATAAAAGTTGTTTTTCGTCATCCATCTAACCCAGAACGATTATACAAGTTGTTGCACCTGTCTGTGGACATAGGATTGAGGATTCTGAGTGAAGGCAGACATCTACCTGAGTTAATACCGTATAAAACCCTTCGAAGGTACATACCGTCATTATCGCTCTTCAGATGATTCTTAATCGATTTAGTGCCCGATTTTCAAAGTTCGCCGCAGCGATGGCTGAGAGGAGTATGAAATTTCATTAAACACCTTCTTTTGAAGTAATGGCATCAACGGAGAATATTATATGTCATTCGCCGCGTCTCTCCATGAATCGATTTAAAGCCGTCAAGAAGAATACAGTGGTAACCGCATTTACAATTGCCACGTAGACCGCCTTAATGCCAAAGCAAACAAACGATGCCATATGTTTTAGTTCTGTTATATCTTAAACCGACCAGCATAGTCTAGTCCTGTAATTAGGTAATTAGATCTAGATGGAATAATATGTGATGCAGTTAAATCCTCATCAAGTGATATTGTGGTTTTCGTGAAAAATTTTGCATTAGCAAAATCTTATTGCACTTATTTGGTTTACGAGAAAATGAGCGACCAAATATAAAATAACTTCACAAAATTTTCCGGCCAGAAAATGTACTGTAACATTTGCGCTGCTTGTGTATTTTTCTCGGGTTTCTAACGATGTTAAATTTCGTTCTATCGATTACCATATGTGAGAAAATGCACGACGAACCGACTACTTTTTAAAAGATTGCGCCCTTATTTCAACCCTTTTAGCACCCGCAACCCTTATGGCTTTTTTGTCAGGATTAGGTTGTCTTATGTGTTAATTTAGTAAATTGTCGTAAGCGAGAATTTAAGCAAAAATCTAAAGTTTTCCGCAAATTGAAAATGAATTTTCCACGTGTCAGCACGCGTGTCATCTCTAAATTTTCCATTTTTCTACTTAAAGCTGAAATACTTTTCAGTTGTAAAATCCCTGAAGAGAGAAAAATTAGCGACCTAAATCTGTCACTATCTTACGGTCTATAATTCTGGGCACAAAGTTGTTATATTGACGTCTTGTGTCACATTCACTGCCTCCTAAGCTTCGTAATAGAAACACGTTTGTGATGTCCTTTCTATTGTGCTTAGACCCCATTTGTGATATATTTTTGTAATCAGGGTACCCTCTCAAACGGTATACCACATGACCTATTAAAAAATCAAGATGGCGGCCATGCTTAAAATCTTTAATCAAAAAATATTTGTACAAAGATATGCGCAAATACTAGGACGTATATGTTATCTACCTAGCCATGAAACAAAAAATGACAATGTCAAGCAAATTACTAAAAATGCTGTCACTGTTATAAGTACACGTGCTAAGTTGTGTTTAGTTTGTGCCGTTTACAGAGATTTGAGACAGTCTACTTGTCGATAAAATGAGTGCATCCAAGATTGAACATAGCAGCGTAATAAGGTTTCTGACAAAAAAGGCAATGGTCCAAAAGCAATTCAAGAAAGAATGGTTGCTGTGTATGGGGAAGATGCACCATCTTATTATCAAGTAAAATATTTGTCGAAACTTTTCGATGGGGTCGAGAATCAATCAATGATGACCCAAATTCCGGACGACCCGTTGAAGCTCGAACTGAATACATTGTGTGAAAAGTCTAAAATTTTGTACAGAAAGATCGGCGTGTAAAGATCTCTGTCATTGCCAATGAAGTCGGTATTTGGAAACAAGTGTCATCAAAATTTTACATGACGATTTGGGTATGAAGAAGATGCCTGCACGGTGGATGCCCAAATTGCTTCACCTGAACAAAACTGCCTGAGTTGAAGAGAGACAAAATTTTTACCGGGGATGAGACTCTTACACCACTGGGACCTCCTACTAAACAAGAATCCATGCAGGGGTTTATAAGGCTCGACCACCAAAAAGGCCAAGACACAATTTTCTGGAAAAAACTGATGCCAAAGTTTTCTGGGATGCTGAAGGAGTCTTACTTATTGAATATATGCCGAGGGGTCTACCATAAATGGAGAGGCATACGAAAACGTAATTAAAAATTTGAAAACTGCTGTAGAGGAAAATGCCCGCATCTTTATCCACAAAAAATTTGTTGCACGCCAATTATCGGGTTCATAAGGCAATCAATCAAAGTTCAGTAGATAATCAATCACTGTGGGTTTATAGAGTTAAGGCATCCACCTTATAGCCCTGACTTAGCTGCGTCAGAATTCGTCTTATCCAAAAATTTAAAAAGCATCTCAGGGGAATGCGTTTTGCAACTCGAAGAAGCAGTTTAAGAATATTTTGCAGAATTGCGAAGGAATTGTTTTCTGAGGGTATGCAATTGAAAAAAGATGGAATAAGTGTATTAGTGTTGACGGGAGTTATGTAGAAAATACATTTTTATGTTCTCTTCACGTGCTATTTCTCATGGCTAGGTAGATAACATAAAAACACGACCTCGTACATTTAGTTTCAATTCGAAAATTTTGGGTTTTGTATGTTGAACCGCTTCAGCATTAGAGCTTTGGTTCCATCTTTCTTGTCATAGGGACAATGCACAGATAATTGGAAATGTGCATATAAAGTAGAGTGTACTTTTCCCATTTTATAACTGCAAAGTAGCCTATAAGTTATAAACTATGGACAAATAGATAATAAAGATGAATTTGAATTGAAATTAGTAATCACGATGAATTGATATAATACGCAACGTCTTCACTAAATAAGGCTTATATTGAAGAAATCATGTTATTGTTTGGGCACATGAGTTTTGTGTTAGTATTTTAGGCCAGGAATTAAAAGCAGAATGTTTGTAAACATAATTTTAATTTTAAACTTTCTAAATTACAATTACTGTCAAAAGAATAACGTAAACTGTAGTGTGTTTTGATTCGCCTGCAATACAACCTATTTAAGACTATTAATGCTAAAGGAAATGTCTTAGCTGTTTACCATTTGTGGATTTTATACGATCTTTACATTTCGATAGCAATTTCACAGTGAGCATCATTTCAAAGTTGTAGTATTATTTTTAATCATATCTACTTCAGTAACGTTCGAATATAAACAATCAAACTAACCTATAAAAATTATATTAGAGTTGTAGTACCTACACAAAAGTTTTAGTCACATCGTTTCCTGTTTTGTTGGGTGTATGCAAACCACCAACCTACTGACAAGAAGTTACCACAGCTGCTAAACAGAGTCATTTAAGAATAAATAAAATATAATACTAACTTAGTAAATTTGCTACTAAACCACTAATTATTAAAAATAAGGAGATAGAGGCAAAACAAAATCGATGACACACATCGAGGTTCTTACGATCTGTTATGAAGTTGCTATTGCCGTTACAATGCACTGTACCAAAATTGTTTATATTCCTTGTACATACATATATACGCCGTCCTGAATATAAATGGCACACAATTGAATAAATATAACTATCATATTCAAAGTAGATACAAGCGTTGTGTCGAATATACATGGTATTATTTTTCAGTGTATCTACAATGCATGTACACAATAAAGCGTTCAAGGTATATATGAGATATACAGAGCATATTCTGAACCTAAAAATACTGAATATTGAATATCATGTGGATTTTAAATATTAATGAATTACGGGTACGGAGATAGGAACGGAGTATGTAATGTACTCAACTGAATTCAGTCAGTTACCCTGTGGTAGCGTTGAAGACGAAAGAAATGGTTGACCAAAATCGGTAACAAGTAAGGAAAAATTTTAGATGTTCCGTTCGCAATTGAACAAACGCCACAACGAGGTAATAGAACACTTCCGCGCATAGAATTTTAAAAGAAAAATTTATCCTTATAAGCTTCAACTAATACACGACTTGATGAAGACGACATTGATAGACGGATAGATTTCTGTGATCAAATGATGGAATGGTAATGCAAATAATAATTTTGCTTCAAATACTATATGATGATGATGAAGAGACCTTTCAGCTAAATGACACATTAAATCGACATAATTACCAATGCTCATTCACACACGCACTCACGGCACACGCACGCGACGACGCTCAAACAAATACAAACACAAACACAGACACAGACACAGACACAGACACAGTCACAGACACAGACACAGACAGACACAGACACAGACACAGACACAGACACAGACACAGACACAGACACAGACACAGACACAGACACACACAGACACAGACACAGACACAGACACAGACACAGACACAGACAGACACAGACACAGACACAGACACAGACACAGACACAGACACAGACACAGACACAGACACAGACACAGACAGACACAGACACAGACAACAGACACAGACACAGACACAGACACAGACACAGACACAGACACAGACACATACACAGAAAACAGACACAGACACAGACACAGACACAGACACAGACACAGACACAGACACAGACACAGACACAGACACAGACACAGACACAGACACAGACACAGACAGACACAGACACAGACACAGACACAGACACAGACACAGACACAGACACAGACACAGACAGAACAGCAGACACAGACACAGACACAGACACAGACACAGACACAGACAGACAGACACAGACACAGACACAGACAACAGACACAGACCAGACACAGACACAGACACAGACACAGACACAGCACACAGACACAAGACACAGACACAGACACAGACACAGACACAGAAACAGACACAGCACACAGACTCAGACACAGACACAGACACAGACACAGACACAGACACAGACACAGACCAAGCACAGACACAGACAAGACACAGACACAGACACAGACACAGACAAGACACAGACACAGACACAGACACAGACAAGCAAGACACAGACACAGACACAGACAAGACACAGACACAGACACAGACACAAGCACAAGACACAAGCACACAGCACACAGACAAGCATACACAAGACACAAGACACAGACAAGCACACAGCACACAGACACAGCACAAGCACACAGCACACAGCACAGTACACAGCACACAGCACACAGCACACAGCACACAGACACAAACGCAAAGCACAAGCACAAGCACAAGCACAAGCACTAGCACAAGCACAAGCACAAGCACAAGACAAGCACAAGCACAAGCAAAGCACAAGCACAAGCACAAGCACAAGCACAAGCACAAGCACAAGCACAAGCACAAGCACAAGCACAAGCACAAGCACAAGCACAAGCACAAGCACAAGCACAAGCATCAAGCACAAGCACAAGCACAAGCACACAAGCACAAGCACAAGCACAAGCACAAGCACAAGCACTAAGCACAAGCACAAGCACAAGCACAAGCACAAGCACAAGCACAAGCACAAGCACAAGCACAAGCACAAGCACAAAGCGCAGCGCACGCGCACGCGCAAGCGCAAGTGCAAGGAAGCGCAAAGGCAAACGCAAACTCAAACTTAAAGGCAAACACAAACGCAAACGCAAACGCAAACGCAAACGCAAACGCAAACGCAAACGCAAACGCAAACGCAAACGCAAACGCAAACGCAAACGCAAACGAAAACGCAAACGCAAACTCAAACGCAAACGCAAACGCAAACGCAAACGAAAACGCAAACGCAAACGCAAACGCAAACGCAAACGCAAACGCAAACGCAAACGCAAACGCAAACGCAAACGCAAACGCAAACGAAAACGCAACGCAAACGCAAACGAAAAAGCACACGCAAACGCAAACGCAAACGCAAACGCAAGCGCAAACGCAAACGCAAACGCAAACACAAACACAAACGCAAACACAAGCACAAACACAATTTAGTCTACCTTTATTACTTTTTAAGCATTTAATTTGTGTCAAGTCTTATTGTTGTTAAATTAATTAACTTAGATGTGATTCAGTCGTAATAAATATTATTTTTTTTTTTAAATTGTAAAACTTTTATGAATGAATTGTGAAGAATATGCCATTTAAAAAACAATTTGGCTATCGTAGCAACAAAACTAAAGAAGACATCAACTCACCAAAAACTCAAAACAGTTTCTATATTGAACATTTATTGTAACTTTGAAATAAAAGAATTGAAACAAATATTTAATACAATTAAAAATTATTATTAATTTTATTAAATACGTAAAAAAAGTTAACCTCGAATAGGATTAGAACCTACGACCTGTACCTTGTTCCACCCATATTTGCTCGAATTAGCTTCCGTTTGTAAATTTGCCACCATTTCAAACTGGTGCACCAAACCTATCATCCAGGTATCCTAGACCAATGTGATGAGATGATAATTTTGCAGAAATATGCAGGTTTCGATTTTGCATTTAGTAGTTCTTCGCGTGCCTTACGATTAGTAAAATTGCGTTTACAATGATACGTTCAATTCGCAACAGGGAAAAATATGAACACAATGGGTACCTGTATTGTTTCGATAAGTTAGTTGCTAATGGTACGAAAAATCATTGCGGTGTGATGTTGAACTAAATAAAAATATTCGATGTAATGGTCGTATTTATACAGACGCTATAAGTGACGAGTTTGTTCGGATTGTCAGTACGCATTGTCATGGTAGTGATTGCGCCGAAGTGGTGCATACAATTAACGCTATTAAACGGAGAGCTATCGAAACTCGAGAAATCCCAAATCAAATCCGTACCAATATCACTCAAACCACGTCGGTGGAGCTATTGGTAGTTTTCCAAGTCAAAATGTTGCGACAAATAGTTCAACGTTCCGAAAGTTGGTTAATGCAGACCAGCACAAACTCTAGATCGCGCATCTATTGTAATACCTGAAAATTACAAGAATTATGGAGAAGATAATTTTTACTTGCTGATTCTGGATTTGGTGACGACATGAGAATTATCATTTTGGTACAGCCAGTGTTCAAACGTGGGTTATGCACGTAAGAAAATTTACGTTGATGGGACTTTTCGACTTACTAACTTATTTCAACAGGTGAGTATCCTTCAGTGATGTAATCTGTTATTCTTATAAAGAATGATACGTTAAAGTTCATTATGCTTTAATTTTATTATTCGATGATACGTAAAATTAAAATTAAATACATATAAGGTTTTTATTCATAGATAAATTCAAAACATAAACTTGATTAATACATATCTACATGAATTTTTGAGTTGTGTAAATTGTTTTTTCAGATCTTTGTTGTAATGGCAGAACGTTGGTTTCGTTTTACCCATTCTATATGCACTGCCAAATAAACAGAAGAGACGTACACGCGCATGATACATTTAATACTTGACCGAATTTACAACTGTCTCAGATATCTCTGATTTTGAACTGGCTCTAATTAATGCTTTCAAATCTAATTTTCTCATGCGGAGTTGAATGGGTGTTTATTCCACTTAGTGACGAATTTAAAGAGAAAATTGACACAAGAACGCCTCATAAGTCGGTACAATGATAATGCAGATTTTGCACTTCATGCATATTTGCTGCTCTTGCGTTTGTCCCAATTAATGACCTGAAACCGGATTGCAAGCGTTAAATAATTTATTTTCGAATGAATTGGAACCAATTTTGACTATTTTGAGAACACGTATTGGTAGAATGCAGCGGAACTATCGCCGACATCGACTCTATTCGATTCTAGAATTTGGTCCTGTTATACGAGAACCTTAAATAATGAATCACGCACAAATAATTATGGAAATTTATTGATAATTCGCGGTGTTCAGAAATCTATTACCAAGAATGAGCGCTTTGTTCGCGGTGATGATGCACCAAGAAAACGTTGCATGCGCTGGCAGATCGACGTATTTTGGCATTCGCTCAAGACTACGAAAATCGCGAAATCACAGAATACCTAAGAGGAAAAGCACAAAATATTCTTATGGATTAAGGTTTTATATTTTTTTACTTTTAAGTCATTTTGTAAACAGGAAAATAATGCAAATAATTTTCAACTATTGATATTTATGTTTAAATTGTTATAACGCAAGTGTTTTTTTTTTTCATTTTAATTACGACTTATTTACAATAAATGGCATTTTAAACCAGGCGGTATGTTTTAAAATGCCCATGTTTGATGTTTTCCATATAGAATATTTTTACTTTAATGGCTCCAAAATGGTACTAGTAATAATTTCACTATGGGCCAAAATCATGTGCTCATTTCTTTATTAAACAAAATGTTTATTTTGCTTTTTTCTTTGAACTCAAAAGCTATTTACTTCAGAGAAAATTTACAAAGGAAGAAAAGTTTCGTAATTAAATTTTACACAAGAAGTTAATTTAAAATCGAAGAATACATTCTTCGTATTGCAAAAATAGCAAAAAACAATGAAAAAGGTATCTTTGAAATTTTTTTCGCGCACTGTATAACAGGTGTGAATACACACCAAATTTCATTAAAATCGGTCTGATAGTTTTTGAACAAAAATTTGGCTATCTACATTTAAAAAAAAGAGCTTAAACTAAGACCCTAGATACTTGAAAATTTAATGACATAATAAGAGCACTCAAACTCTCAAATGTCTTTTGAAAAATTGAAATCTATTAATTAGGAGAACAATTTTTAAACATTTGTGTAAATTTTGGGCTTATGAACAATCAGAATAACTTTATGAAATGTAAATTTTTTTATATTTAAACTTATATATTGAAAGTATTCAGAAAGACGTCTTAAAATATAAAAATAAAAAAATTAAAAATATAATTCGTATGAAAAAAAATTATGTAAAATGATTATATTTCTATGGTATTAACATAAAACATACAGCGCTTAAAAATTAATGAAATAAAAATATTCTTAATTTGTAATTATTTTTATATCTTATATAACATTAAACACTGATATTTAAGCCTATTTTACTAATTTTTAAATTTTCAATTTTGAACTTTTAAACAAATAATCTGAATACTTCAATATAAGTTTAAGTATGAAAAAAATTTATAATTCGCAAAGTTATTCTAATTGTTTATAAGCTAAATTTACAAAATGTTTATAAAATTGCTACGGTTCTAATTATTGGATTTCAATTTTCAAAAGACATTTGAAGATTGAGTGCTATTTTATATGTCGTTAAAATTTCAAGTATCTAGAGGTCTTAGTTTAGGCACTGTTTATTTTTAAAGAATTGTAATTTTTTTCCAAAATATAGATTGCAAAATTATTGTTCAAAAACTATCAGACCGATCAAATTTGTGTGGTGATGTACCACACCAAAAAGTTTTTTTTTGCTAAGTATGAAGGCCCTACCTGTTATAAGAGTATTCGAAAAAGAAATTTCAAAAATACTTGTTTTTTACATTTTTTCATCGTTTTTTGCTATTTTTGCATTACTAAGAATGTATTTTTCGATTTTAAATTACATATTTCTTGTTTAAAATGAAATTACGAAATTTTTTTCCTTCGCAACTTTACTCTGAAATGAATAGCAAATATGAATAAAAATAGCAAAATTTTTCATCTTTTTTATCAGTTTGTTTAATAAAAATTTGAGTACAGGTTTTTGAAGCGCATAGTGAAATTATTATTACTAGTACCATTTTGAGCGATTAAAAAAATCATATGGAAAACATCATCCAAAACAGATACCGCTTAGTCTATTAATTAATAATAGTCGTATATGTGATTCTGATGAGAGATAAGTTCGCGTTGAAATAGTGTTGTAAACACGTCGATGTGACCGTCGAAATAAGGCGGTACGATTTATATTATACCGTTGAATGAATGAATAATACAAACGTGATTATTAAAGTTCGCGTCGAGAAGAGGTCTCGTCGAGATGATCTCGCGTCGAGATGATGTCGCGTCAAAACGATCTCGCGTCAAGCTGTCATAACGTCGAATCGCGTCAAATAATGACGACCTCTTCTGTTTCGAAATTCTGTGCGTTTCGAGTTATTTTGATTTTTAGTGTTTGATGTTGTACTAAGTTATAATGTGCTTTATGTGAATAATTGAATATAAAGTTTTAATAAAACATTTAGAGCCATTTTAGTACCTAACGATCGTTTCTTTAAAATTTCAAATACATTTTCATTTATAAATAGGTAGGTATCGTTTTTTAGTATCCATTGTTATTATCCTCGTATAAAAAGAAATGCATAATTATTATTGTTATGCGGTCAATACTTTCTGTATAATTACGTATGTATCAAGCCATACTCAAATACAAGACTTTTGTAAATTGAAATCTGTTTAGTACACTAATTTTAACAATCCTTATTTATTATTGTAACAATACTTAATTAATAATTGTGAAATTAATAAGAATTCTTAGCAATAACGATTTATAAATAAATAACAATAATACTAGGATAATAAAATTAGACACTTTGTACAAAATTTAAACCGTTCTTTTCAATACGCATTTCACACCGACGTACAATAGAACGTCTTAAGTTAATTAAATGATGCAACCTTATTTCATTGCAAGCATCTCTGATGCGATTGTGAAGTTCTTCATGTATTAACCGAGTGGTATACACTTTTTCCTTCATGAATCCCCATACAAAAGTCAAGTGGCGTTAAATCGGGGATCTAGGAGGCCACGCCACTGGACTTCCACGACCTATCCACCTGGTAGTTGTTTAGCCAATTTCACATTTCTGCCATAATGGGCCGGACATCCATCAAGCTGAAACCAAGAATGTCTTACACTATTAACATGTTCTTCTTCTAAAATTGTAGGAAATTTTCTGAATTTACACGTTGTGGCAAGAAATAAGGTCCAAACACGTGGTTGCCGTAAATTCCAATCCAAACATTTGTACTAAATTCATGTTGAAAACTTCTTGGTCGAATGGCATGTGGGTTTTCATGCCCATATATGCAGATTGTGAAAGTTTACGATACCACGACGAGTAAAACAGGATTCATCAATCCACAGTATGTTGGATAAGAAATCTCTATTATTTTGAATAGAGTTAAGAACCCACCTACATAATTAAGTCTTCGTTCGGCGTCACCTGGACATAAACCATGAACAGGTTGAAAATGATATGGGCGTCTGTGATCCGTTTTAAAACCTGGAAGCTTTACTTTGGGAAATACCAGAGCAACAGCAGTACGTCGAGTACTTGTCGGGGTTCCTATTAAATTCACACAATACACCTCTCCAATTCTATCTCGTCCACGGTTGTTCTGTCGGCCCCATGTACATTTTTCAAACCCTGGTTAACAAATCGACGATGGATACTCACAAAACGGAATGATGGGTTGTCGTCTATTTGGAAATCTTCACGATACTCCTAGCTGCGTACCTTGAATTCCCATTTGCGAACACATAAATAAAATGAATGTCGGCTTGTTCGCTATTTGTAAATGTAAACGGCATGTTACAATAATTAAGAGCTGGCAAATCAAATCAAATAACTTTTGAACTTAAAACAATAATTAATAACAGTGAAATTATTCAAGATGAAGCAAGTGTTTGTAAAAAGTCAAACTGTCGTTTCAAAACATAAAATTTAATACGTACTTGTTTTCTAAGGAGTATCATATTTTGTTGCAATAAAATAAGGGTGCATCATTTAGTTAACTTAAGACGTTCTATTGTACGTCGCTGTGAAATGTGTATTGAAAAGAACGGTTTACATTTTGAACAAAGTGTCTAATTTTATTATACTAGTGTTATTGTTCTTTATTTATAAATCGTTATTGCTAAGAATTCTATTAATTTCACAATTATTAATTAAGTATTGTTGCAATAATAAATAAGGATTGTTAAAATTAGTGTACTAAACAGATTTCAATTTACAAAAGTCTTGTATTTGAGTATGGCTTGATACAGTGGCGGCTTTTTAATGAGAGCAAGTGAGCAGCGGTCTATAACTTATTAGAATCTCACTTAAAACTACATACATGTTTATGGCGAAATTGATACATACATAATTATACAGAAAGTATTGACCGCATAACAATAATAATTATGCATTTCTTTTATACGAGGATAATAACAATGGATACTAAAAAACCGATAACCTACCTATTTATAAATGAAAATGTATTTGAAATTTTAAAGAAACGATCGTTAGGTACTAAAATGGCTCTAAATGTTTTATTATATCTTTTTATTAAAAACTTTATATTCAATTATTCACATAAAGCACATTACTTAACTTAGTACCACATCAAACACTAAAAATCAAAATAACTCGGAAACGCACAGGAATTTCGAAACAGAAGAAGGTACATTATTTTTGTTAAACTGTATGTAGATAATGAAAATAACAGTTTTTTAAAAATAGTCATTGGCGTAGAAGTTCTGTTTATGAAAGGGGTTGAGCACCCTCCACTCCGCCACTGTGCAAGTTTGTGAACATTCTTATCGCTTGTTTTATGCCCTTAATTAATAGACATTATCCCCAACATGAAAAAATCTAAGCATTCGTTTATGAGTTATAATGAAAATTTGAAAAAAAATTATATTCAACACTGTATCTCGGAAACGAAGCCTTCTACGACATATGTTATAGGAACTTTTCTTTTAGAAACATGTGTTCTATCTCCTGTTAAAGTTTGTCTACAAAACTGACTCACCTGTATATATATATATATATATATATATATATATATATATATATATATATATATATATATATATATATATATATATATATATATACATGTAATTATTGGTACATAGAACAACGGTAGAATCCTGACCTAAAATTATGAGGATTTTAATATGACCTTACTAAAATGTTGATAATTAAGAAGTTACAGGATGTTAAATTGAAAAATTATTAAACTGTTAATGGCTCTAACTTTTTAATACCCTGTCTTTTTGTACTAAATTTAGTGGAAAGTTTTACTGACCTAAAGCCATAACCGTAGAACAATATATTAAATAGGTTTTGCCAGTGGCGTACAACATAAATGATAAAGTATCCTAAATGTTTCACCACTGTGCAAATATCAATTTAACTATAAATTCATATTTCCAATATCTTTTACGTAACATATGTATCTAGTTAAGAATCCATAAAGCGAATAATTATCGAGATATTAACCATTAGGTAAAGAGGTGAAAACACAGTAATTATAACTTATTTTTCTGCCTATCCACAGTACATTTGGTAGTAAAACCAAAACCATGTTTTATTTTTTTTTTTTTATTTTACTATTCTGATTCAATAAGGTGCACCATTTTAATGCCAAAATAATGAATTCTAAACAGAGCAATCCTGACCTACCACCAAATGTAGTGGCCAGATAAAAATGCAAAGTGCTGTTTCTAAACTATTCGTCGTAGAGAGTTGCGGTAAAAAATTTTATTACTATAGTGGCCAAAAAGAACGTAAACGTAAACTTTTATAGTGATTTTAATTGAAACCATAGTAATATACCAAAAATTATATGTTTTAATGCTCAGCTTTACTGAAAATTTTTGTTTGACGTATCTATTAAAATAAGTGCGATTGAGTGATTTTTAAATAAACAGCTGTAACTACTAAACGACTGAACTGATTTTAATAAACTGGTCTTGTTGGAAAGAGCTTTTATTGCTATCAAATCCATCTTACCTGTAACATGTAATTTTTAATGATGCCGCTATAGCTTTTTTGATATAATATCAGAAAATTGCAAAATTCTCAAAAATTAAATGCTACAATATGACTTTTTTTCATAAAAATGAGATGAAATGAACCCTAAATAGGTTAGTGAAAACTGCATCTTGATATCTTATTACTACCCTAAAATATCGAAGAAAGAATATTTAGTTATTATAAAATTTGAAAAGTCGATACTACACCGGTATTTATTCTATGTGGTTCATCCTGACGAACTACTATAGGTCCCTATTTCTTTGATGAACCACTAAATGGTGCCGTGTTTCTGATTTTCTGGTAAACCAATTGCCTATTTTATTAGAAGATGCCTTGCAATTACGGCAAAACATGTTTTTAGAGCTAGATATTAGCACATTTACCAAAAATGTGCAAACACTTAAATTTAATATATCACCAGAGGTGAATTGACGAGGAATTCTATTTTACTGATAGACTTAACCAGTTTGTACTTTTATCTATAGGGTTGGTTAAAAGGTATTGTTTACGAAACTCCACCAACAACGAGAGACGACATGAAAGTACGAATTGAAGCCATTAGTAGTCTGTCAAGAGCAGAAGTTGAAACTGCTGTAATTTCCACGCATGAGCGGCTCCAAAATGCATCGAGGTCGATAAAATTACATTTAAGTAGGCATTCAGTAGGTACTTGATGTTTAATGCCTACTAATAGGCATTATTGACAATTCCTTTTAGGGCCATAAATAAAATTAACAAAATAATTTCGCAAATTTGGAAAAATACCTTTCAAAAATAAGTATTATATGTATATGTATATGTATATGTATATGTATATGTATATGTATATGTATATGTATAATGTTGAAATGTTTCATTGAATCTTGAAAAAGACAAATAAATGGGAATAAATACTGGTGTAATTTCGACTTTTCAAATTTCATAATAACTAAATTTTCTTTCTTCGATATTTTAGGATAGGAATAAGATACCAAAGATGCAGTTTTCACTAACCTATTCAGGGATGATTTCATTTCATTTTTATAAAAAAGTCATATTGTTGCATTTAATTTTTAGAATTTTGCAATTTTCTGATATTATATCAAAAATGCTCTAGCGGCATTACTAAAATTAGACATATTACAGTTAAGACGGATGATGGAGCAATAATGCTCTTTCCAACGAGACCAAGTTTATTAAAATCAGTTCAGTTGTTTAGAGTTACAGCTGTTATTTAAAAATCACTGAATCACACACCGCTTTATTTTAATAGATACGTCAAACAAAAATTACTGAATAAAACTGAGCTTTAAAAAGCATATCATTTTTGGTACATCTACTAGGTGGATTTCAGTAAAAATCACTTTAAAGGTTTAGGATGGCGTTATCTGGCGGTCATCTTGCAAATTTGAAATGATTTTCCACGGTCTTTTTTGGCCAACTCTACGACGAACAGTTTTGAGAAACAGCACTTTGTGCTGTTATAAAACATGTTAGAGCAGACATTTTCAGGCAGTTTAATCCAAATAAAGAGTGAAATGTGAATGAAGCTGACGAATTATGCACGCCCTAGGGTTTTATACAAAGCTATAGGAACAGTCTCAAATGAACAAGGCCAATGTTTCAGTTGTAAATGAGGTAGAAAAGGAAGATTCATGGTTTAAGGACGATATGAATTACTGATACTAGTACAGAACCTATGGGTAGTAATCTTTCCCTTTACTAACTGAACTATTTCTAGTTCGATTATTTTTTTACGAGTTAATGGATACAATGTCATTATAAATTAAATTAAATTGGTTTTTCTTCTTAGAATTATAATTTTAAGGTATAACGTAAAAGTAGTGATAAGGTAAAGAGGCAGAGCAACAATCGATTTAGTTAATTGAAGCATGATGATATTAAGGACTGTGCAAATAGTATTTTGTAGCCTTATAGGTATAGGCAACATCTGCAAGTCTCTGGATTCATTTGTAATTAAGATAAACAGATAAGCCAGTTATATGAGTATCAGACAAGCTATGAACCTTCCTAATAGACATTCAATGATTGTGTTAATTTCAAATACTCTGGCCCTTTTGGTTTATGACAATATGGTGACATATATATGACAAGTTAAAGCACACAAAATTAGGTTAGTACACACACTAACCACTGAGTATCGGCAACCTTATTTTATCTGTTACATTCTACTGCCATTTTCTACCGTATCATGTTTTTCAATTATAATTAATTATACTATTTTGGCTTTGAGTAAGTATTCCATTTTATTGCTGTTTAATTTTCTTTACAACATATTTTAGATTCACAAATTTAACTTGTCTTAATTCAATTTCAACGTTTTTCAACGCTTTGAAGATTTTGTTACATTACGAGTTCGGTTAAGTTACAATTGTCAGCTATTAATAATCTTCAGTTATTAGTATCTGTACTGTGGTGATCACATTTTGAACTAATTTATGGTTTTCGTTTCAGGAGGTCTACTGAAGTGTCCGGTCTAATTTCTGGGCCCTTAGCTCAAACTTTTTCTATTGTGGTAGCAGTGGAAGACAACCGGTCATTCTCCTTTTTAATTTACGTTTTAAATAAGTTTAAAAAAAATTCAAAATTTGGTATTAAGTGAGTTTATTGTTTTAAATTAAATTTCAATGTTTTTAGCACTAAATGCCTTGACGAATTTAAACTATTTTTATTAATTCACCATGTTTACCATTAGGTAACTACCAAATTTAGTAAAGTTGTATGTTCTAATTTCATATGCAATTTTGTAGCCTGATGATGACAATATAATTGTCGAAACATGTCATGTCGCTTTAAGATCATCCATTTTTTATACAGTTATCTTAATAAACAATTTTCATGAAGAGTTTGTGTATGTAATCCATACATTTGCAGCGTACTTGTACAAAATGGAAAGACAAGAGGAAGTTAGTATTAGTAATCTTTACAGACATAAAGCGACCGTGGAAGAAACTACCAATAAACGGGGTATCAAAAAAATGAAGAATTGACCAAATGTTGGCTTGTTCTACACCTCTAAAGTCGAGACGTTGATATTTGAAGTTATTTATTTCACACATCAATTTGAATTCATGTTTGTTGTACAAGAAGACATACCTACAGTTTAGAAATGAGATAGCAGAAGCCCTTCTTTCAGATATCGGGAATGCATCAATAGCACGACCATCAAGTACAGCCTGAGTCAGGATTTTCCGGTGAAACTCGAAAAGATAATCAGATTTGTATGCTCACAAAATAGAAGAAGAGTACAACTTGGTATGTGTATTGTATTATCTTTATTTCATAACTTATGGCAATGTAAATCTATAACTGTGTTTATAAAGAGTTTTCCAATAAGAGTGTTATTTTGAATAACCCGCTATTTCGGTATATGCCACTTTTGAAGCTGTCATTTACTGACATTTGATGAGTAAAACTACGCGATTAATAAAAATGGAACGATACACGCTTCAACAACGCATTGAAATTATTAAATACGCTATAAAAATGGTGAACATTTGGCAGAGACGGTTCGTAAAACTAAAACATTTTGGGTCGTCGAAGCACCTTGTCGGACCGCAATACAGAAATTGGTGAACAAATTCGAGCTGTTGGGAGAAGTTAATGATGTGAAGAATAAAACCGTGCACGTCGCTCAAGAACAACTGAGAATATTGCTGCTGTAGCCCAAAATGTTGAATGAAACCCAGTTTGTCCATTCCTCGTCGTTCTTTGAATTGGGCATTACACAGTATTTTGCATAAATACTTGGGTCTTAAGGCTTATAAAGTTCAGTTATCACAAGACTCAAGCCGGCCGATCATCAACAACGTCGTGTCTTTGCTGATTGGGTCGTTAAAATGCATGAAAATGATCCGAATTCCATCGAAAATCATCTTGACTGATGAGGCCCATTTCCACCTCGGTGGGTACGTCAACAGGCAAAATTGTCGCATCAGGGGCTCGGAAAACCCAAGAGTTATTGTTGAAAAGCCTCCATCCTCAACGTGTGACTGTTTGGTGCGGTTTATGGTCTGGCGTCATTGGACCTTACTTTTGAAAATGAGGCTGGAGCAACAGTTACGGTGAATGGATTGCGCTATCGCGAGATGATGAATGATTTTTATGGCCGGAATTGGATGGTATTGATCTGGACAACATTTACTTTCAACAAGACGGCGCTACGTGCCACACAAGCAACGAAACCATTGATCTTTTACGGGAAAAGTTTCCGGACCGTGTTATCTCTCGAAGAGGTATTCACAATTGGCCACCGAGATCTTGTGATTTAACACCTTGCGACTTCTTCCTTTGGGGCCACGTGAAAGATAAGGTCTACGCCAACAGCCCAGCGTCGATTCAAGACCTCAAAGATGGAATTCGTGAGGCTATCGATGACATAGGGCAGCCACTTTGTGATTTGGTTATGGAAAATTTCATGAAAAGGATATGGTCCTGTAAGCGTGGTCGTGGTAGCCATTTGGCTGATATTGTTTTCCATTATTAACGGCATACCTTCCTCTTTATAATGAAATAATCATTCGATCAATTATCTCAAAAATTCCATTTTTCTTTGAATATCAAAATAACACCTCTTATTGGAAAACCCTTTATATTTACATTTAACATACAGATTACATTCATTTTTAAACACGCTTTTTGTACCTAATTAAAGGAAATCTTTCCTAAATCGCCCACTGTTGCCAATCTCTTTATATGTGATACTCTTAATGTGAAAAGTACAACATCTAAAACAAAATACTTCAACACAAGTGCAATTTTATAAACTAATCTATTTGGAGGTTTGGATGTCCTTCCAGATCTGGTCACATAATCTTACTTTCTGAATGACTTCCTGTTCCTCACTTATCTTATTCGATATATCTATTAGGGCGTATTCAGAAATTGGTTCTAGTTTCTACATTATTCAATAAACAATCATCAGGAGAACATATAAATTTGGGTGACAGCTATGAATGTCTAATATATGCAGTATTTCTTCTTTTGAATCTACTTTCGTTATCATTTAACACAAAACATCGAAATGTATTATATTGTTTTACACTTATTGCAGGTTTCAAAATGTTGCCTTTTTATACACTACATTTTTTACCTGTGAAAATTATAATTTCTTGACCTGGCTGATTTATCACAATAATACTTATTTTGGTAATTCGATCTAGTTAATACTCTATTAAAATCTTTATTACTAAAGGTTTCAACTGATCATTTCTAGCAGTTTAGTTCGCGTTCGTCTAGAAAACAATGATTTTGTAGGAGAAAATCACTATCCAAAACAGGTGTGTTTTTCTTTCAAAAGAATGAATTTCAACATTACTTTCATAACTTTTTTTACATCATTTTGGAAATGCCTTCATCTTCAGCTAAAGCATTGCTTTAGGATAATACGGACTTAGTTATTACTTAAATTTCCACTTATCACTAAATCTACGAAATTCATATCAACTTTATCAGTTAATAACTTTTGGGAATTTGCATAGAAAAAAATAGTTTCAGAGCTTTATAATATTATGAGCACGTTTACTCTTTAACTTCACTAATCCCAACCATTTTGAACAATAATCAACCAACACTAGGCATGATTCAGTTGCGTACTCTAAAACGTCACAAGCTACTTTACAAAACGTAAATTTGGACAATCTTGAATTATCATTGGTTCTTTAATGTTGTTAACTCTAAATTTTCATGGATACCACATTTACTCACAGACATTTTTATATCTGAATCCATATTGATCCAATAAAATAGCGACCTTGCTCGACTTTTGTCTTACTAATACCAAAATGAATTTCATGTATATTTTTAAGAATTTCATTTTTCAAACTCGACGTAATTATTATCCTATTATTAAATTAGAATATTTCATTATCTAAAATTTCACTTTTACTGAAAAAAATACTGCATCATTTTTACTTTTGATTTTGACTTAGCCAACCTTCCAAACATAGTCTTTTCAATTCTCAACATAAGATATTTATTAGCGTCTGTAACAATTTTCATTTTCAAGTCATTACTTGAAATAGTGTGCCATTTCATTTAAACATCCATCAGTAGTACTTGATTTGCTTTTGAACAAGCTCTACTTAATGCATCTGCAGTAAATAAATAAATAAATAGATAAATAGCATTTATTGCCCAACAGAATAATTAATTTCAATTATAGGATATTACAAAATATACCAAATATGCTAAATATACGATGGTTTCACGACAACATGTCAAGACACTTCATCACGCGACAACTGATCACGGACATTTCATGGCGATAGTTCATCACTAGACATTTCATCACTGCGACATTTCATCACATCCTGATTCATCACTCTGACAATTCATTACATACCATACAATTTCATCATTTTCACTATTCCTATGGGATTGAAGATCTTATATTTATAAGTAAATTAAATAAATGAGAATTTTAATAGTAATATTTATTAAGTTTTTTGTTAAATAATAATAAATAAAGTGGAGAAAATGTAATGTATTAAATAAATTAAAACAAATATGACACTGTTTTAAGAAAATCAGTCTATTTTGTGTTTCATAACTGTCAATCATATATTGTAATCCTAGTTTTAAAGATTTGTACTTATTCTTCATCGGTATGCGTTGTCCAGATATATGTTGCAAATACATTTTGTCGGAGTGATGAATCATGTATGAAATGTCGCAGAATGAATTGTCGCCATGGAATGTCCGTGATGAGTTGTCGTGATGAAATGTCGTGTGATGGGTTGTCGACCATATACAATCAATATGTACTAAATATATGTGGTATTTAAATTAACTACTAACTCGATTTAATAATGTTTATAGTGTACAATGATGCAAATCAATGTCAATAGGGACACATTACTTGTTATAAGTTCTACATGCATTGATAATTGGAGGCATGTGCAATACATTTGTTTGTGGTATCGTATACGGGAACTCTGTTCTGTATCGAGTATTATGATGATGAACTGAAAAATTAATTAAAGATAACATTTCAGGTGAATAAATTTTGTTGTGGATAAGATTATAAAGAAAATTTAAACTTATTGTGCCTTTTCTAAATTCAAGAGAGCAAAAGTCAAACCTATTCAATAATTGAATATGACAACGTTCTCTCTCGGCATAAGCCCCATCAGCCCTTAACGCCAGAAATTTTTGGAATCGCCTCTGTACAGAATCAAGTGCATGGATACTTACGGGTAAGATACCAAATTAGATAGCAGTGGCCTAATTTGCTACATACAAGTGCAAGATAAAGTGTTTTAAAAGCACCTATGTTTGAAAACGTTTTACAGTGACGTAAAATAAAACCAAGCATACTAATTGCTGACCGAGATAATTCATTGATATGGTAAGAAAAGGTAAAACTACTATCAAAGTATACACCTAAATCTTTGATCAAATTAGTTCTTGGAAGATGTGAAGATGTAAGTTTGTAGTAGTATTCAAATTTTTGATATTTTTTAGTGAAAAAAACCACCTTACATCTAGACGTATTTAAAGGTAGATAGTTAGTAGAACACCAATCTAATACACAATTAAGTTGATGTTGAGTGATTCACATTAATTAAAGACGAAATTTTAGAAGATATTTTAATATCATAAATAACATATTTCGACGTTCAATTTGCTAGGAACATCATATATAAACAGTAAAAATAAAAGTGGACCAAATTGATCCCTAACGCCAGAGTTGACAACAATAGTCTTATAAATGTAATTATTGTAGGCAACCGTTGTATTCGACCGTTTAGGTAGGAAGCAAAAAGTTAAGAAGGGTATCGAAAGCCCATGTTATTAAGTTTAGCAATAATGATGTCATGTGGAATAACATCGAACGCATTACTGAAGTCCATGTAAATGACATCAATTTTCCGCGATTGTCAAGTTCAGTTGCTATTAAATGTGAAAGTTGCAAAATTGGTGACTGGATCTATGCTGCATAAACCCATATTGATAAGGAGATATGTATTTTTAACTAAAGGATAAATTTTAGAGTAGATAATTATTTCGAATACTTTTACAAAATTATTCAAAATACTTATGGGTCTATAGTCCGTGATATCACTACGATTATCGCCTTTCAAAACTGCAAATATTTGCTATTTTCCACAACTTTGGGAAAATATTCGAATTAAGAGACACATTACAAATATATCACATAGGAGCAGCGAAAACATTTGCACAAACTTTTGTTTCCAAAACTTTTAGGATCGGTCGTAACCGAATGTTGTATCGAGATGGTATATTTCCTGAAAGCAGATTGAATTTAATCTTTAATTAATTTACGAAAATGTTTCAGTGAGTTAAGGAGAGTCGAGATCCTATCTTAATAATGTTAATTTGGCAAACTTTAAGGTACATTAAAAAAAAAAGTATAAGAGATAGAATTGATTTTATTTTTTATGTTATTCTGTACATCGTTGTACATTTTAACACAAGGATTTTTTTAGCAAAAATATTTTTGGAATTTTAAAAATATATAAAAATTACATAAAATTTTCAAATATTATTTATCTTTAAAAACTAAAATTGAGAAATGTACTTTATTCACAAAAAACACAATGTTTATAAAAACCATTTTTATTGAAACAAGCAGTAATTATGGAAACTATAACTACCTCAATGCATTTCTGCCCATAGGAAAGGTTGTCTGGACCTTCTGTGCTTCATAATCATCTTCTAATCTTCTATTTGCCAGACTGAACTTCTGACATTTTTTCTATTTCTTTTAGCGCTTTGTTTGCTTTTTTATTCGTAGAATGGCCATGTCTTCTAGTACTTTTAGGCAGTTTACCATATAATTTGAATTTGTCCAGAATTTGACATCTGGCTACATTCCTTTGTTAAAGCATGTAATTGCTATAAACTCATAATTCTAAAGTTTTTAGCATTACAAAAGTACGTTTAGGATGCGTGACCGTATCATATTTTTCAGGGATTCGCTTGGGTTAGAAGAATAAATTATTTACACTTTACCAGTACTATACAAAGTATATAATATGTAATATATAATGCTATATAATATGTAATCAGTATTATGTAAAGCGCTTGGTGTCTTGAGCTGTTCACTCACCGCTGCGCTTAAAACGTTTTGCAAAGTCGGATTGCATTGTTAACAAAAATATTTATAAAAAATACTCAATGAATTTTTATGTAGCTAGTCTTAAATTAACAGCTATTAAATGAGATTGTTTTTCTCAAAAAAATTAATATATTTAATTTTTTTGATCAGCTTAAGTAAGTCACAGATCCAAATATTTTATAATTTTGTAAAATTTAGTTTTGAGCAATTAAAAATTATTATTAATTTTATTAAATACATAAATAAAAGTTACCTCGAGTAGGATTTGAACCAACGACGTGAATTTTGCTAGAGTACCGCGCTAACCAATTGTGCTATCGAAGTACAAGCCCCAATCGATGTAAGTTTTGTGTTTATGTATGCAGAATTTATGTAAATTCTAAATTTAATGAGATAACAATCAAATTACGTATATTAATGGAATATGAGCCTGCAAAACTTATAATAATTTAGTTTTGAGCAACATTTTTTTAATTTTAGGAGTAAACCAAATAGGATATTTGAACAACTTATTTCTATATAAGTACATATGTATCAAGACATCAGCATGACTATATTGCTAAAAAGACCAATGTTTGCTTACAATTGAATTATACGCATCTGCTATTACACTAGATGCATTATCGTGGATTACATACAATTGACATTACTCAATACTAAGTCCACTAACCTATCTTTAGTATGAGCTATATGATTAGTTATATATATATATATATATATATATATATATATATATATATATATATATATATATATATATATATATTGAAATAACAAACAAAACGTAATACTTAAAAATACACTTACATCCGACAATATCAATAGACTGAATAGCGGTTGTTGTAATGGAAACGTCCACCAGTTCGCAAAAAGATGATTTTTAACGGCAATCATGGATCCTCAACCATTTTTGTTTTGTAATGTCTAATTTGCGATCAAATCTAAAGACAGTAAAGGAATCTGGTAATAATTTATTGTTAACGATATCAGGGTAAGAGCAGTTTCAACAGCACAAATAACATCATACTCAAGATCGTAATCAACGAACATTTTGGTAATAACATTTTAAGTTATCTAGTTGCCGCTGTGCTAGGCTTATACAAAATATCTATATCAAACCTACACAAATTTATTTTAATTCTTTGTAATCTTCCAGAAGGTGTCTTATTTAAATCTTTCTTCATGATACTCACTAAAGGTACGTGATCTGTGTGTATTAATGCTTCACGTCCTCGAATGTAATTAAATTTATTGCAAGCAAATTAGATAGCCAAAATTTTTTCAATCTGACTATAATTTATTTCACCATCATTTAAGCTTTTGAAGTAAAACAAACTGGTTTACCTTCTTCTAATAGAGCATGACCTATCCCACTTTACTAGCATCTGTCTGAATCGCTTTTTATCACTCTCACAATTTTGTAACACAGGCGATTGCGTTATTATTTGCCTTAAAGTATTTATACATTTTGTATGCACATCCAACCAGACAAATTCTTTATTCCTCTTTAATAGTTCGTAATGGTGATGAAATTTCTAAAAATTTGGTATAAAGCCTCGCATATAGTTTATTAAACCTAAAAATATCTGTAATTCAACCTTATTTTTGAATGTCATATTTCTATTGCTTTAATACGATCTGAATCATGTTTAATTGTACCATTTTAGTAAATATATGACCTAATTAATTCAACCCTACATTGAAATGTTGCTTCGTTGAATCAATGAACTTTGACCTTGGCAGCAAACATCAAAGGATTTGGCAAGGGGCAAACTGCTGAAAATTGCCAAAATATTGTCGAAAAACATCAAAGGGTTTGGCCGATCAACTGCCAAAATATAGTTCCCACGATACATTGTTTTGGCTATCACTCTATAATCCTATTTGCAAATTCCATCTTTTAGATCTACAACTGAAAAGTTTAACTCGATCTAATATAGAAGTCAAATCTGTTAAAGTAGGAATACTGTGAGATTCCTTTAAAATAGCTTTATTCAGCATTTGAGGATTCAAACATAGTCTTAGATTACCACTTTATTTTTCAAGTATAGTATACTAAGTCAATTTAGCGATTCAGTAGGTTTATCAATTTTTTCCACAATATTTTTTGCAACTACTAATCTATCTAACTCAGCTTTTATCTTCTTTTGAAGATTTAATGGAAGTCGATATGGTGACTGACTAAAAGGTACAGCATTCTAATCTAATTTAATGCTGTATTTCTGGTGAAAACAAACTATTCCTCTAAATACATCTATAAGTACATTATCAATGTCTATTTCTTGTTACTAAACTTTTTATAGTACTTATCTCTAAAATTGGAATCGTATCTGTTTTTGTTCCTGTAAATTTTTCTATGTGGACATTGCTGCCTACTTTTATTTCTAAAAAAAATTCTCCCATTGTTTCTATAATGTGACATCCTTAAGCTTCTAATTTGACAACTTATAATCTTTTAAATTACTTTGTTTTATTTGTTTAAAATATTCAATCAGAAGTATATTGGCTAGAACCGGTATGAATTTTAAATTTAAACATACAATTTTCTATGTTAATCAATTCTAACCAGGCATTTAGATTATTAATTGAATCACAACAACACTTTTGTTATTAAAATAAGTAGCAAGGTTTTACCTCTACCTCTATTGTTCATCTTTTTTCTGTAATTTGTTACGTGTTTAATTGGAAAACGTTTCTTTTTGATAACGTTCGTCATTTTGTCAAATTTACTTACTCAAAACAGCAATTTATTCTTAGGTTGAATGCTTCCAATTCACTATTTCGTAATTTTTTACGCATTTCCAATTGCATTTAAATTAAGGTATGTAACTTTCGTATACATCTCTTATTTAGTTAAAATAAGTCAAATTCAATACCTTCAGAAACATCTCTAAGATTTCGGATCATTTAATATAAAGCAGTTAAAAAGGAACCTGGGATCTATTAACTTCAATTAATACATGTACATACAATAAATACATATTTTCTACACATTTTTAACTTTTGGCAACAATGATTAAATACAAATTTTCTCAAGTTTGTAAAATTGATTTTTAAGGTGTTGGCCAATTTTTCTTTCTTCCTTTTAAGAACTCCATTGATGGTGGATGTTGAGTTTCTAGAGAATTTTTCGTTTCTGGTTCTGGATGCTGAAGCATCATTGTTTTTTTGGAAGATTCTTAGTTAAAGTAATACTTGGTTAAGTAAAAGTATTACTAACGCTTTTAAAAGGCGGATATAATTGAAATTATTCATTCGTCCACATCTTCGGTAAGTGGCACATGTTTCGATAACCTCATGGTAATTAAAATTGTTTTCAGGTTTTCGAATATAAAAGCATTCAATACTAATTCTTTACATATATAGACACTTCAATCGAAATTACGTTGAATGTTCACTACCGGCTCGTTTGTCACCTGTAAGAGGTATGAACGGTCATAATTAATTAAACATCGTACTTATATTTACCTTCTTTTAGCATCTCTGTACTACCTACATTTCTAACGGCATTCCTTCTTAAATTTTCTGCTCACATTTTACTGTTATGCTACATCCAAAGCACAAGATTATCGCTGGAAGGCATAAGAGCCTTGCTGACATCTATGACCACATACGTGAAGGCTGCTAGATTATTGGAATAGTACCTGAAATTTGCAAGATCAGATAAGTAGTAGTTTCAACAATAAAGGTCAGATTTTTTTTCTTATCACCTGGTTACACGATTGTGTTTACAAATTTCAAATACACCTAGGAGGTTTTTAGTGAATTTCTACAACGAAAATAAATGGACTGATAATATTAATTTTGTAATCAAATAATTGAAATTGCTACCTCTTAATTAAATTTATATATTTTAGGTGCTTCTAGCAGTTCACTTTCACAAAATTCTTTTTTTTTCTAAAACGGTATATATATATATATATATATATATATATATATATATATATTATATATTTCAAATTCAGTTTTGAATATATTTTGCAAGTAAAACTTCGATTAAGTCATTAAAAGTGACTTGATAGACCGCACCCAAACAGGTTATCTTCCACTTTGACTTAATTAATTCTAGCTTCTGTGGCTACATTCACCTAACGATTTAACTCCTGTTTTGATGGCAATATACCGGGTGTAACGATTATCTGTATTACGTGAACTACTGCAAATGTTAAACATTTAATTTCATGTGAATTTGTAATTTTTGTCTCGTAATTTTTGTGTTATGTACATTACCTTTCTTGTGGACAAGGTTGTTCGGGCCAATTTATTTCCTATAAATTTCTTGATTACTTTGTTTGTTACGGTAGTCATTTACTGTGGACCGAACAAGCTTTCCAATTTACTGTATACTGTGTAAAGCGTAAGGCAAGCAAGTTCAATAATTACATTTTTTTTATCATTTTTTTATCTTACTAAACATCCTAATGGGATTATGTGTTAAATTAGCCAAATCCGAATACGAACAGTAAGATCTTACAACGGCCGGAAGGGGGCATATAATAATTTTACTTTTTTTTAAATTGAAATTTAAATTATAATTGCCGTGGGCACAAGTTGAAGTTCACTGCTTTCCATCGTGGGTTTTGGTGGAATGTTAATTTAATATATATTTTTTTTATTCTTTCGTCAGGATATCGACAATAAAAATTACTTTATCGGGGAATTGTTAACTCATTTCTACTTCTTCCTTCATTTTTATTTTTTTTTTTTTTGGTAAATCCTGTTTCAGGCTTTACGGGGTTTCCTCTCCTCTCAACACTTGTTGAGTATTTCCTTATTAAATCCTGTGGCGCCTACTCATATCCGGTTCCATCTAACCACATTACTATCACTTTAAGTTATACATCCAAAACAACCACGCATCCGAGTGCTCTGCGGTCTTCCAACCGTACGCCTGAGCTTAGTCGAGCCCATTCCTTTTTTAAGCCATATGATGGTTAGACACGTGACAAATTGTGGACCCGAACAGGCTAAATTTGCCCTATCATCCTAAAGGACTCAGAAACACTTAGGAGGATGGATGGATAGAGGGGCCTATGAATAGCTACATTAAATTTTTTCATATCGTAAGTAAGAGGAAAACAGAAACTAGGGAGATTATTCCAGAGTTTGGAAGTCGTGCAGAAGACTGTGGATCGCGTCTTTTTGGTAACACAAGTGGAGATTTGTATTGCATACTGATGATGCGAATGAGCGAACCGAGTATTCCTAGCAAAGGTAGCATGAGATGGTATCAAAGAATGTAATTTAGGAGCGCAACAGCCATTGCAAGACTCATAATACAACTAAGGAACCGAAACGATTCTTCTATGCTCAAGGGACTGTATGTCAGAGGTTCAGGATGGATCATTTATAAGCCTAATAAGCCAAATTATATTCTAGATGAGGTCGAATTTGGGCCTTATACAGTAGAAACAGTCATCGGGAGGTAAAGTACTGATTAGATCTTTGCAAAAAGCCTGTTTTACGAGAACATGTTTTGGTGGCTGACAGAAGATGGTCAACCCATGATAGATTTGAAGATACATTCCCAACAGAGTAGTAGACTAAAAACTTAAGATCAGAGCCATTCATACCTACAATAAGAAATGGTCGATCTTTTAGGGCAACACCGTTTTTTGCTAGCATTAAATTTAACTAGATTATTGCTTCCCCATTCGAGAATTCCTTAAATGTATTTATTGATTGAATATGCTATTTCAGCTTTAATGTCTTGAGACATAGAATGTAGATTACCATTATGAGTAGACTGAGATAAACTGCAATGAAGAGTGCTATTGTCCGAAAATCAATGGAACGGATTAGTTGTTGAAGAAATAAGATCATTTATGTATAGCAGGAAAAGTGTAGGCGCTATAACTGATCCCTGTGGCACGCCCGCGTTAGTGCTAACTTCTCTTGGAAAACAGTCATAAACTACGATATGTATTCGCTTTTATCAAGAACTCAGTTGATCAGCGTATAATTTAACCCAAACGAGGTGAGTTTGGCAAGTAAACATTTATGCCAAACTTGGTCTAACACCTTTGAGATATCTAAAGCGACTATATCTGTTTCACCGGATTATTCTAATGTATTATTTCAAGCTTGGGTCACATATGAAAGAATATCACCTGTTGAACGACTCCGCTTATACCCATATTGGTGGTCACTAAGGAGTTTGTTAGTTTTAAGGAGCGAAAGCAATTGCTGATTGATGGCCCTTTCCATGATTTCAGACAAAATGGAAGTGATAGCAATTGATCGGTAGTTCAAGGGATCAGTTTTATCGCCTTTTTTGGAAATAGCTTGAACATTTGCTAATTTCCGAAATTTCCCAGGAGAGATAGGGATCGAATAGGACTGGTACTAGTTCGGGGCAACATTTCTTCAAGACAATAGCTGGGATACCGTCTGGGCCAGTCGCCTTATTGAGATCAAGCCTACTAATAAACGATTCTAGGAGCTTGTACCGAAAATGAATCGGTTTCACAACGTATGAAGAAGAGTTGGCTAGGGGCACATTGTTTCCAGCATCATTGAGACATGAGTTTGATGCAAATCCATCCACAAAAACATTGGCTTTGTCTACAGAATCAACAACTATAGATCTGTCAAAACATATTAAGGGGGTAAATAAAGATGTACTAAAGTTTTTAGTAATGGCTTTAGATAAGCACCAAAGTTTGCGTCTGCCCAAAAGAGATGTAGCTAGTTCATTGCATTTTCGTGGTTCAAACAACTTTTTAGCTTTAGTGATGACACTTTTGCAGATATTTCTAGCACCAACGTATTCTGCATGACTCTCGACAGTTTTATTACATTTCCATTTAATGTAAGATTTATTTTTCAAAATATTTCATCAGCACAAGCTTTGAACCAAGTTTGGGAACGTGAATGGCATATACGATTCTGTTTTTTGGGAATGTATAACTCCATGCCCTCGAGGATAACTTCAGATACTGAAAGAGCAATGTTCGGAGAAGAGGACGTCTTAAAACAATATTCACGCCTTGGAAAAGTTGCAAAGAAGTCTTATAATTACTCGATCTAGCTGACTTAAAACAGCAAAAGGTTCTATTAAGTGTCGCGAACAACAGCGGAATTAGGGACAGTAGAAGTTATTTCTATTAGACAATGGTCAGAGAGACCTATAGGTAAAAACACGAAAGTTTTATAAACACGTGGGATTGATGTAAGAAAGAGGTCTAGATGTGATGTATGGCTAAGGTTATCAGGGATTCTTGTGGGTTCAGAAATTATTTGTGTGAGATTGTAAGCCAGTTTGCTTACGATAGTTAAACCGGTTTATTTTAAGTTGCCTTGGTCTAGCTCATTCGGGTCTTGTACTAGCAAGACGGGGTTGGGTTCGCTTGGATAGATAGTTTTGGCTAAACACTGTTCACACTAAATCATTAGAAGGTAAGGTTTTGATACTTATTTTGACGTATTCCTTACAAGGTTAAATATCTGTACTTAAGACTAAGATAAGATGAAAAATAAAATAAAATAGGTACAATAAGTAAATATAAATGAACTTTCCCTGGGACGCCCACTCTGGATGGAGGCCCTTGGACGGCGGGTTCTCGGCTCACTGAGACGTTTCTGAGTGGATTGGAATTAATATTACGCTTATGTCTATTGGGTACTCGTTATAACAAGAAATCTTAACACTGATAATTTTTTATAATTTATTAAGAATTCTTAGACCTGCCCTGTAAACGGGAGCCGTTTTGTAATTTTAACAGTATTAGATAAGTTGAGGACAACGATCGCTCTTGCGTTTGTGAGATGATCAGTTTCAAAATAATCAATAATTTAAAGTAACATTGATGCGCATGACTATTCTCATATATGGTTTTGTTTTCACACTGAATAGGTGTATTCATTTAAAGGCAGTGTTTATTAAATGAATTTTTATATTTGTATGATATAAAAATGTAATTGTTACTGTTTACTACAGGCGTACCGGGTTGGTTAATTACGGAAGTTCTTACTCTAATTGTTAGGAAATAATAAATTTAATATTGAATGTTAACTAAAGAACGACAGGAAAATGTTTTCCGCATTAATCCGATTACGCGTTTAATAGGTACGAATTTATTTACTTACACGAGTCTTATTCTAACTGTTTAGCTGGAAAACAACTAAGCTTATTATTTACACCAGATATTAACACTACTGTTCCGGCATTAATTAACTATTTCAATTATTTAGAACGGAATAAACTAACTTATAGAATATACACTATTAATTAAATAAGAGGCAGGCGCGCGGTCTGGCTATGGTTTGTCGCAATAAGCGATCTGGATTTTGGTGAGACTTTTCAGGATTTATTGCGGCAAGCTATCAGGCTTCTGGTCAGATTCAGGGTTTCTTAAATAACGCGTTTAAGAACGGCAGGTGCGCGGTACTGGGGCGGCTTCTGTGCAGGGATGCTAATGCGGTGATTGGTTGATATACTGGTGTGATCTGACGTAAAACATTCGCTGCTTTTTGAAATCTACGTCGGAGGATTATAAAATTAATTATTTGTTGATTCCTGCCAAACTAGATTAACACGGGATAATTAGTAAATAATTAATTCGAAAAATTTTTGGTAAATGAAGCTAGCTCTTTACAAGATCACAAGCAATCGCAAATGTTTGTAAACTTTGACCAGCTGGATTAGTAGTAGATGAAAATTGAAGCCAATTAGAGTTATGAACATTGCAATCTTCTACATTTGAGATATCGCAAGATGGAAATTGTGACAGAAGATGGTCAACTTTCAAACTATGGTAATCGAAGAAGTCTTGAAAGTTACGGTCATTAGGAGACCTATAAATGCAACAGTAAAATTTTACAAATTTAGGACCAGAATGTTTAAACTAAATCACGTCTAAATTTTTATTTTCCAATGAATAAATCCTCTTGCAAGCAATGCTGTCCTTGATATTGGCACATACGCTTCCTCTGTATCCAAAGTTGGAGTGAAGGTTGTGTTGGGGATATTGCAAGTCGGGTAAATTGGAGCTTTCAGAGGAGACTTGTGTTTCAGATAGAAACAAAATGTCAGGTTGTAATTGTTCAAGATGTTGGTGAACAGCATTAAGATTAGACCTGATACCGCGTATGTTGCTAAAGTGGATTAGAAAGTTAGAACTTTAGATGACCGAGGTGGATTGGACCCTGCCCTCTCGGACATCCGAATGGGGTAGGACTTTACGTCCGCTATTTGTAACTTTTAATTTTGGACATTCTGTTCAATAGAAAGACAGTGAGGGCGAGAAGGAAGAATAAGGATGAGAATAAATTTAGAATGAAGAAAATGTGACCGGTAGCTCTTACCGAGCTTAGAAAATCGGAGACCCAATATTAAGGAGCCCATTGTAAGGGTAGTCGTATCTCCCCGGCTGGCATGGGGTACAATCCCTCCCACCTATGGACACATGCCTTCCACCTATGATAGACATGCCTCCCACCTACAAAATCTGTCGTAAGGGCTGATGTCTACTTCCTTCGTTTCTTTTATAACGCTTATCTGTTAACCATGTATTTCTCTTGTATGTTTTCTGGTTACTTGTGCCACAGATAATGCTTCAATTGCATTATCAATTTCGATTGTTTTCATTTTAATTATACAATCTTGAGTATCCCTGTCGTGCTATATAGGACTAGCTTATCCCGTACCATTTTTTTTAGAACTCTGGAATTCACAATCTTTCACGATCATCTTGACTTTCAGCAATAATTTGTCAAATGTTGCCCCTATTTCTTGCTTTCTATTATAAAAAGGGTATCTAACATGCAGTCCTTTTTTGTTTGGGTTGAAATAAGTCGCAAACATGTCTCACACATTTTCGATATCTTTATCTTCATCTTCCGCAAATTCAAATATGTTAAAAATTTTACTGCTCCTTCACCAATTAAATTCAACAAAACAGCTACTTGCCTTTCATTTGTTTCAACCCATGATGATATATAAATCTTAAATTATTGATTAACTTTGGCCCAATTTTCATGTAGTTTTCCATTCAACTGTAATGAAGAAGGCGTTTTAAAATTTTCCATCTTGTCAAGGCTGAACAAGTCACTACGCGCTTTTAACCCCAAAGTAATTTTTTCTTGTTATCGCTTCCTATTGACGGCGCCATGTATTATCTTTCTTTCGTAACTTATAGCAATGTAAATCTATAACTGTGTTTATAGATTTACATTTAATATACAGATTACATTCATATTTAAGAACACGTTTTTTTGTAGCTAACTTAAATAAAACCAAATCGCCACCGCTGTTGCTAAGTCTTTCTTTTGTATGCGACATTATACTTGTGAAACATATAAGGAGCCTGTCTTCGGAGAATTATGACCCGTGAGCCTATAGTTGTCGTTTCATTGTCGCTGAATTGATCTAACAGTAAATAATAATAAAAAATAAGATGCAGTATTTATTATTTATTACATTTTATTACGTTATTTCATTTTTCACCCTTTTTTTCCTCGAGGGAAACTTGCTGTTATATGTATCAGCAGCTACTGAATAGCATAAAGTCCAAATCTTGACTCCGTGTTTAGCAGGTTTATTCGCGATGTACTGTCTAAAAGGACAACGGCCTCTAAAAGGTACCAATTGCTCAACTACTGTTACATTTTCGCAAACATTATAGAGCTTAGGTAGAATTGCAACCCATTCATCCCACAAGTCCCGTATGGGAGCTAATTATCAGTTTGGCGTCGTTGTGGTCGAGTTTTTTTTATCGTCAAAGCGAATTATTCGTGCAATTACATGAAATCTTTGTAAGACCTACATTTCCATCCCACAGACTAGCTGTTGCTTCTCCACGAGATTTATACACTCCAGGTAGAAACAGTAGGCCAAAATGTGCTTCTAGTTCAACTAATGTTAGTTCTTGAAACGTGTCGCCACAAAGTCTTTTGGTTTCTAAATTTGACATTTTCAAAATTAGGTTTACAATTTTGAGCGTGAAATATAAGAAGCACGCGGATTTTATGTAAATTATTCGCGACGTAGTATACCTTGTTGGCCCAGGAATCAACGAAATAGTATTTGCTGCTTATAACCTTCCGATTGAGGTGTCTTTTCATTCCATACTATATTGCCATCTTTTGAAGTTACACTATCAGAAACACACAAAAGTTTCTCAAGTTCGCTATCAGTGAGCACTCTCTTACTACACCTTTTCAATAATAAATTTCAATTGTTAGGTATTTCTTATTAGAGTATAGCATCAAGTTTGATATTTACTACGAAACTAACATACAGATGAAGGAAAGGAAAGAGCCACGTATTTCATTCCGTCCCCAAGGGGGAGGGCAGGCTGCTCGAGCTTTCCGAGCTCCTTCAGTCACAATCAAGGATTCCCAGCATACACACATACATTAGGTATATATGAATGGCGGGATTAAGGATAGGTGTGGTCAGGATAGAATCGGAAGGAACGGAGTTAGGGTTCTGAGGGGGAAAATACTACCCTAGCATACCCCTAAGTAGCCACACATGGTGTGCATATACGCAGTAACCATGCCGCTACATGTGTATGAGGAAAACTCCCTGAAAAAACCTCATACAGAGTAGACGATAATGGGAATCGAACTCATTACCTCCAGAATGCTAAGCAGGTCGTGTCGTCACCTAACACACAGATGCTCACTGGCTGCATTTATACGCGGAGCCACAAACAAATCTCAACATGCATAAACTTGTTTACCGGTACGTAAATAACGCATGCAATATGCGCAATATTGTGCAATAATGTGGTAATACTATGTAAGTTAATTATATTTATGAAAATAAAACGTAACTAATAAAATACATCCGTCTATGATAATAATCTGTTTCTCGTTCTTCTAATTGGAACCACACAAATCATCGGTTCATATAGACCCAAACACAGTCTTTGTAACAAATGCATTGAAATAAAAGTCTAATCATAATGTTCTGTCAGCCTAGTACACCGTTATTAGAGTAATGAAATAAACGTCATGCAGTTGCAACGAAATATTTACACAAATTAACGAACTATGCACATTAGAAGAACGCGATTTTGTGATATTGACCCGAACACAATAGGAGGATTAAGGAGTATCATGCTAATAAGTAGACATCTGAGGCGTTCATATATGCTGCTTTTCAAGGGTTTTGTTTTCTTTTCTGCTGTCATACATATGGTGACATGTGGTATATGTCAAAGTATCACTCTTATGGAACAGTGTCACACATGTGTGACAGTTAAAGAAAATAAGGATTGAACCAGTTAATGTCCCAAATATTCACAAATATATAATCAGACATGAGGAATAACCCAATAAAAGACTTGCAACAGCTTGGTCTGTAAGGTAGGTTTTTGTTCGACCCCCCTTGGCAGCGAACGTGTAACTCTGGCTTGTTTTGATACATTTTACTTTTATTATTTAACTTTTCTATACAGAAAAATGGAAATACATGCACGTGTTTCATGCAATACGTGAAAAACAGGTAATGTTCCTTTTTCATTGTTTACCTAAAGGTATTTGAATCAATAAATGTATTAAAATTAAACAATGATAAAACCATTGAAATAAGCACGTGTAAGAAAACACAGTTCATTTTAAAATATTTCCATTTATAACTTTCTATCGTAAATAAAATCCATTATTTGTTTAGTAAAAATATTGCAACAGTTTATTATTACACAACAATATACCTTCACGATTGGTAGTTTATATGCGTAATAAAACATAATCTGAATGGTGACAAACCTGATTAGGTATTACATGATAAAGTAACATACAATTTTTATTATGTATGTAATTCTGAATACACATACCCTTATTAAAAGTTTATACTTAATTGCATTTCAATAAAATACTTTTAAAAAAGGAAGTAATTACGATCGGTTACGTAGCGTACATTTGAAAATACAATGTTATGAAATAGACATTATTAAAATTGTGAAATGGTGGAAACAAATAATGCTTTAATACCATACCATATTTTTTTTTTGTTATTTCTTAATTATGTAAGACATTATTAATAATTTCCTTTATTAAAATGCTATAACCGTGTTGTTTGTACATGTACTGCAGTATTTTTCCAAATTTAAATCGATTTATTCTGATTACGTTGTACATATGTTATGTTTTATTATATTTCCTAAGACACGTAAAATAATTATGTGGTTATGCGCATCGAGTATTTCATAACGTTACGTCTATGATCTATTAATTTTAAAGTAAACAGATCTTTTGTCATCACAGTCTTAGAATGCAAGTAATAGTACCGATAGAATATGTTGTTTTCGTGCTAAGTTGAAAATTGTTTACAAAATATGCAAAAAATTGTTAACACTGTTAATGTGCAGTAATGTATTAAGTAAACATGTCAAGGAGAATCGCTTGTAGTTGTAATTAATTAATTTCACATAAAAGTAAAACAAGTTTTATATTTGGTGCACCTAATCACTTTAATCTTCCAACCTACATATACATATGTACGTATACAAGATTGTCCAATCGACCTGTTTTTCACTAACGCTAAATCGACTTATTAGCTCGTGTGTGTGTGTCGCGTGTGAGTGTGTGTCTGTGTCTGTGTCTGTGTCCGTGTCCGTGTCCGTGTCCGTGTCCGTGTCCGTGTCCGTGTCCGTGTCCGTGTCCGTGTCCGTGTCCGTGTCCGTGTCCGTGTCCGTGTCCGTGTTCGTGTGCGTGTCCGTGTCCGTGTCCGTGTCCGTGTCCGTGTCCGTGTCCGTGTCCGTGTCCGTGTCCGTGTCCGTGTCCGTGTCCGTGTCCGTGTCCGTGTCCGTGTCCGTGTCCGTGTCGTGTCGTGTCCGTGTCCGTGTCCGTGTCGTGTGTGTGTGTGTGTGTGTGTGTCTGTGTGTGTGTGTGTCTGTGTGTGTGTGTCTGTGTGTGTATCTGTGTGTGTGTGCGCGTGTGCGCGTGTGCGCGTGTGCGCGTGTGCGCGTGTGCGCGTGTGCGCGTGTGCGCGTGTGCGCGTGTGCGCGTGTGCGCGTGTGCGCGTGTGCGCGTGCGCGGGTGCGCGTGCGCGCGTGCGCGCGCGCGCGCGTGCGCGTGCGTGCGTGCGTGCGTGGTGCGTGCGTGCGCGCGTGCGCGTGGGTGAGTGCGTGAGTGCGTGAGTGCGTGAGTGCGTGAGTGCGTGAGTGCGTGAGTGTGAGTGCGTGAGTGCGTGAGTGCGTGAGTGCGTGGCGCGTGCGTGCGTGCGTGCGTGCGTGCGTGCGTGCGTGCGTGCGTGCGTGTGTTGTGTGTGTGTGTGTGTGTCTGCGTGTATGCGTGTTTATGTGTGTGCGGGTGTGCGTGTGCGTGTTTTGTGCGCGTGTGCGTGTCAGCGCGAGGGCGCGGACGAGCGGCGCGGGCGTTTGGGCGTGTTGGTGGCGCGTGGGCGTGTGGCGTGAGTGGGTGCGTGCGGTGTGTGGTGTGTGTGGGTGCTGTGTGTCTGTGTGTGTCTGCTGTGGTGCGTGAAGTGCACGTGGTGCGTGCAGTGCGTGATGCGTGGTGTGACATGTGCGCGATCGGGCGTTTGCGTGCGTGCGTGCGCTGGTGCGTGCCGTGCTGTGTGGTGTGTGTGTGTGTGTCTGCGTGATGCGTGTATATATGTGTGTGTGTGTGTGTGTGTGTGTGTGTGCGTGTGTGGGTGGCGGGTGCGTGTGGTGTGCGGTGGGCGTGTGGATGGTGGGTGTGTGGTGTGTGTGGGTGTGTCTGTGTGTAGTCTGCTTGTGCGTGTGTGCACGTGTGTGGGCGTGTGAGCGTGTGGACATGTGCGATCGTTTGGGCGTGTTGGCGCTTGGTCTGGGGTGTGAGTTTGTGGGTGTGTGTTATGTGTGTGGTCTGTGTGGTGTGTGGTGTGTGATGTGTGTGGGTGTATGGGTGTGTGAGCATGTGTGGTGTGATGTGAGTTGTGAGTGTGATAGTGTGTGAGTCTGTGGTGTGTGAGTGTGTGAGTGGGTGCGCTCGTGTGAGTGTGGTATGCCGTGTGTGGGTGGTGTGTGAACGCGTGCATGTGTGCGTGGTGTCGTGTGTGATGTGCTGTGTGTCTGAGTGTGCTGTGTGGTGTGCTGTGCTGTGTACTGTGTGTACTGAGTGTGCTATGAGTGTGTGTGTAGTGCTGGTGTGTGTGCTGTGTGGGTCTGTTGTGCTGTGTCGTGCTGTGCGTGTGTGGTGTGTGAACTGCGTGTGTGTGTGCTGTGGTGCGTGTGTATGTGCGCTGTGTTCTGTGTGTGCTGTGTGTGCTGTCTGTACACTGTGTACTGATGTGCTATGAGTGTGTGCTGTGTGTGTGCTGTGTGTGCTGTGTGTTGCTGCGTGTGTCTGTGTGTGTGCTGTGGTGTGCTGTGTCGTGCTGTGTGTGTGTGCTGTGTGTGCTGTGTGTGAGCTGTGTGTGCTGTCACACACACAGCACGCTGCGTGTGTGCTGTGTGCTGCTGTGCTGTGCTCGTGATGTGTGTGTGCTGTGTCTGTGTGCTGTGTGTGTGCTGCGTGTGTGAGCTGTGTGTGTTCACACACACGCTGGTGTGCCGTGCTGTCCGTGATGTGTGTGCTGTGGTGTTGTGTGTTGCTGTGTGTTGTGTGTGTGCTGGGTGCTGTGTGTGTGTGGTACGTGTGTGCGTGTCTGTGTGCGTGTGTGTGTGTGTGTGTGTGTGTGTGCTGTATGTGCGATTTTTCCGGTTTGATTCGTTTCCGGTGTGATTTTGAATTTTAATTAATCCTTTTCTTATTGGCTATTGAAAGTTTAAGTAAGATGGAAGGGTTGTATGAGAAGATGCGAATTCTGAATAAGGTAGTAGTAAGTTCTGTCACAGCTGCCGTAGTAGCAGAACTCACTCTTGTTGGTTTGGAGTAGTGATCCGTTTACGCCCCTTTCGGCTTCGTTCTCCGAAATAATTTCGGTTATTGTTGACATTTTTCGTTCATGGAATGGTTTCGGTGTCAAAAACACCGGACTTATTCCTATTGGATTTAGTTTCTCATCAAGTGTACGGATTTATGTAAATTAGTTCAGGTGCTAATTTTGTGGACGACTTCGTGTGTTAATAACGTTAAAGGATGCTTTGTAAATAACGTACAAATATGGTTAAATACTTGTGCATTAACAATCAATCTGATAAAATGAGTCATTTGTGTGCTTTTGGTTGAAGTAACTGTCGTAAATTAAGTTCGAACAAATATGAATAGGATTTTGTCATTTGTGTTTTATTTGGAGAGCGTAATGTAGAAAGTCAGCTATCAAATGCAATACCTGGTGGACCGTTGCCCGACCGATTATTGTAGTCCAGAGGAAGAAGAATATTTCATAGTTGGTGCTGTTACGAAGGTAATGTTTATTTTCTATTTTTGGTAACAAGAATTAGGTGTGTTTTTGTGTTTATGTGGAGGAGCATGCTTGCTTGTATAAATTATAGTATAAAGGACCTACAGGCAGCTTCTTATTTGTGTGTATTTTGTGTATTGAAGTTTATATTACCGATATTTTGTGGTATTTCCGTTGTATTTGATGAAGGGTATTTGTTTATACCATATGGGTACTGACCTTAGCAAGCCTTGCTTGACTTAGATGTTTTGTTTTATAATCGCGAAATTTAATGTTTTTTTTGTAATGTGTTTTTCTTTGGTAAAATTTATTATGTAAATTCCCTAATATATGACAATTTCTAATGTTTATACTGTTTTATTAAGAGATTTAAAACTACTGGAAATTTGTCGTAATCGATTTATTTCATAAGAAGTATCGAGTTAAGTAATTTTTCAGTGACAATCTCCATGTATCGTTCATTTAGATGGTGATCAATGTTGCTGAAGCAATACAAGTTTTTTGTTAAGTGACAAGCCATTTTAAAAGAGATTTTAGAAATAACGTATCGTAAATTAAGAATTGAGTCGGTCGTTGACCGAACTCCTGATTGATTTTGACATACGAGGGTGTTGCGAATGATCGTGAATATTTTGGGGTTACTTTCTATTGACATACCGATTGCAGATGTTGCTGATTTGCCAAACATGTAAGCGATTTTAATTATTTGTTATGGTGAAGCTGTACATTTTTCCCGAATTTAGGAATTTTTAATCCCGATATTGAAGTTCAGTACATTTTTGGATTTACAAATTCTATATCACGTTTACTTTTGTGTTTTAAATTGTAGATTTAATTATCGTCTCTTCATTTATTTTTGGTTATTTGAGACAATAATTTTAGCGCTGAATTTATCGAAATACTTAGGGACTTTTGGGTTTTATTTTCGCAATTTTGCAGCTTTAACATAAAGCTTAGAATTTCATTGTAATTTAGATGAACTTAGCGTAAATCTCCTTGGAGTAGAATTTTTAGTAGTAGAGTAGTTTATTTCTGATTGCACGTTTTGGTTTCCTGTTAGGCCAATTTAAGATCTGTTAATGACGTTTTCCCTCTATAAATGTGTTTAACAGGTGGCACCTTTTTGGAATTTTTATCCGAACTTGACGATTTTGGGGTTGTGACGAGTGTCTTTTGCATCTTTTAGTATGAACCCCGCCCAAACCACTGAGCTATGCCGTGGCACAAGTAGCCTTTACGGGATGAATGCTCTAGTGAGTATTTAGCCTGTAACAGGTTAATTTGTCGCCCAAAAGTGGGACGTCTTTGGTATTTGGTTTGTTTGTATTTAAGGACTAGTAGTTTAGCTTGGATTTCCCGTTTTTTTTGGACGTGTTTATGGTTTTTGAACGAGCTTTAGATTTTTTTATGGCAAATTTATGAGGATTCTTTATGAGCTTACTATTTAAAATTTTGGAATTTTATTAACCATTTAGATAACTTGCTTTTGCGATTAACAACGTATTTTTGTTTTTAATTATAGTGAAGGCTTTCGATTATCGTATATCGTGTGCTAAGACACAAAGTTTTACCGTGTGCTTTAGCACAACTTTCTTATCGTGTGCTTCGGAACAGATTTTGTTACTGATGTTTTTGAACATACTGTTACCGAATTTTGTAGGATTTAGCTACGAACTGCTGTTGACGTTCTTTTTATTGAATTATGACCTTTAATATACCGGTTTAGGTTAAGATTGAAGCCCTTCGGGCGTTTCTCTGTGTAAGGACGGTGTAAGAATTTTCCTACAGTAGACGCCGTTGCTTGTCGTAAGAGGCGACTAATCAAGTGGGCGTGGCGAGTTTAGTTGGGAGTGTTGCAATTTTTTCTTGGGTATACGGTTGTGGAATAACGGAAAGTGGAAATCCGTGATCCGCGGCCCGGTCTCTTCCGTATGCTCTTGACATGAAATTACAGTGATTCAGCCAAACGCGTGTACAAAAATTCGTCGGGTCATTGTATACCACGTGGGCGATATAACTTCTCGCTTGTTGCAGCTTTTATGGCTTTGTCGTGCCTTGTAGCACAATTTTCGGTGCTGATCCTTTGGATCAGAATGTTTATCGTTTATCCTCGGAGCTCAAATCGATTGTGACTTTATTGTACCGTTGGTTATACCATGTCGTGCTTCCGTGACCCTTTAGGGTCGTTCCGATTTATTGCTAGTTAAGGCAGTTGATCCCGATTTTTTACTATTGATCTTGACTGTGTGCCAAACGTGATTGTGGGAGTTTTTGTAGTACCTAGGGGGCTGAGCTCCGGGGAGGGGATTTGAACCACCCTCTCGCTGCTTCGAGGGACGCGTTGGTTGGAGTGGTAGAGTTTGGCTCTGGAAGAAGCCAGTTCAACATTTTTGACTTTCATTACGTTTCGCAGGTGTTGTACCTGTTAACCATTGCCGGTTCCCCACCCGCTGACCGTTCACGGTTATGGCATCTCTGTTTGTGTTGACGTTAGCTTCAATTTTATTTTCTGGTTTATTCATTTGTTCCTCTGGTGGTGGTGCGCTTCACGGGCTTAAAGTTTTGCGTAACTTTGTTTCTGGCTTCGGGCCCTATAATTTCCACTAGGGGCGTGTGTGGGTGGTAGCATGTCATTGTCTTTTTATGGTGTTTTCTGATCGACATTTCCGCAGTTTTCGTACTTCTTCGTACGTTTAAGTTTGGTTTGCTCTTGTTCTTAAGTTAGTTTTGTTCTTCGGCTTGGTTTTGTTCTTAGTTTTAATTTCTTACCTTGGATGTTTCCCAAGGGTCAACATCTAGTAAGGGGGTTGTCATGTGTCCATGGTGTTATCAAAGATTTCCCGATAATTTTCGAAATTACAAATTATTTGTTAGTACCGTACATCTTGAATGCAGTATAGACTGACGGAGTAAAAGTAATAATGCATGAATGCTGGGAAAGTTTTAACCCCGATATCGACGTTCGGTAAACTTTTGGAATCATAAATTCTAGGTACATCACGTCTAATTTTGTTGTAGAGACATATTTTTAAATATGTTTTAAATTATAGAGTTAATTATCGTATTTTCATTTATTTTTGGTGATTTGAGATAATAACTTTAGCGCTGAATTTATCGATGTATTTAAGTAGTTTTGGCTTTTTCCGCAATTTTGCGGCTTTTACATAAAGCTTAGAGCTTCATTAGAATTTAGGTGATTTTTAGCGTAAGCCTTTTGGAGTAAATTTTAGTAGTAGTAAGATCTGTTCATGACGTTTTCCGCTATAAATGTATTCAACGGGTGGCGCCCTTTTGACATTTCTATCCGAATTTAACGATTTTGGAGTTGTGACCAGTATCCTTTTGCATTTTTTAGTAAGAGCCCCGCCCACACCACTCAGCTCTGCCATGGTACGGGCTGGATGCTTTAGTCAGTATTTAGCCTGTAAAAATATTTAATACAAGTGTATAAACAAGCCTTTAAAGCACACGCGACCGGTTTAAAATCACGAGGCGACACCGAGCGCCTTTTAGCGGAGCAGTGTATTGCACAATTGCATTATACGATATTTTGTATTATACCTGGGCCATAATGCGAAAATTGTAAGAAAATAATTGGAGTAACCTATGCCATTAATCGTTTCAATAGAAACGGTTATCCAACTTTAAAGCACTAGTGTCTTAAAGGCCTGATTTCGCACCCATTTCAGTGTTCAAAATGGAGATTATGATTCAAGTATAATAAAAAAGTAATATTGGGCATTGTCAAAAAGAGAAACACATATAATCAAAATTATAAATGTATTTTAATTTTACGATATTCAATATCGTGAACAGAGTATAGATTATAAAGATTGGACATTTTAGGGTATAAATTTTGGAAGCATAAAGCTAATTACAAAATTTCATGTTGCTTGACAATATCTTGTAACGCGTTAAATTAACTTTTGATTTTAAAGCGAGTTTGAGAATTTGTGTGCCTGTTGTGTAGGCAACAGACATTGGTTTCGATTATAAGGGATTTGGCAACATGATGCTTGTTGAATTTCAAATTCATTTAAAAATGTGATAATTTCGTAAATTTCTTGTTGGTTTAAAATTATCAGGTGACTTCTATTTGGTTCTTCTTCTTCTGAAAAAGAACGCCATTTTGTGAAGACAAGAATTGCGTGGTTAGAAACTAAGTACGTTGGAGAATTTCTCTCCGTAACTTTTATAGGAATTTAATTAATAAGAGTTACATACAGCGTAGTGCTGGTTTTTTAAATCCCCAAAATTAGTAAAAAACTATACTAAGTAATTTAGTTTTCGTTTTTAGGGATATAAAGTCTCTTAACAAGAGTTTCACGTCCTGGCACGAGGTGAGTAAAAATTTTCTTAACATTAATTTGCATTCATTACACAGGGTCAGACAGGGATGTATGGTCTTTTTGAAATGACTGTTACGCGTACTTTCGTGATCACACTGTTTTCAAAATGTTTGACATCTATTTGATGACATATACCATTTTAGTAACAATATAGGTTTGGTCTGTAGCACATCGCGTATTTATTTATAATACCTTTATTGAAACTAGTCGTTCTGTGGTGTTGACACAGCGACGATGTCGAAACCATTTTTAATGTTGGTCGTCATGGCCGTGATCCAAAACGGGATACCATTATGAAGTGGGTGAATAATTTTCTAACGGGGACTTTGAGACCGGGGAATGCACGGGAAGGTGATCGAACCGTACGAACTCCGGAAAACATTGAAAGAGTGCGACAAGCGATGGAAGTCAGCTCTCGTCGTTCGATGATACGTCACGCATGCGCTATTCAGATGGCAAACGGATTAGTTCGCAGAATCTTACACTTGGACCTTCATTTCATCCGTATAAGATTATGATTGTTTAAAACATGTTGCAAAATGCCTTCATGAGGCGACACAAGTTCGCAGAAGCGATGTGGAAAATGCTAATGGACGATATCTTTTTGAGCATGAGTGACGAAGCGCACTTTCATTTAACGGGGATGGTAAAAAAACAGAATTTTTGTTACTGCGAAGCCGCAAACCCGCAACAACTGCACCAGAAACCTCTGCACAGCGAGAAAGTGACTGTTCGGTGTGGTGTATGTCGAACCTGTATTATTGGGCCTTATTTTTTTCGTCAAAACGGACGAAAAATAACTGTTAACTCAGATCGCTACATTACCATATCGCGGGATTATTTCTTGCCAGAAGTCAGAAGGCGAAAAATCGACCTCAACACAGTTTGGCGTCAACAAGATGGAGCGGTTTGCCATACATCAAGATCAACCATGGCTCTTTTAAGACAGCATTTCCTAGGCCGCCTGATTTCATTGCGTAGGAATATGGACTGGCCTCCTCGGTCACCGGACCTATCTCCTTGTGACTATGTTTCATGGCGCGACTTACATAAATAAACCACGTGCTTTTGAAGTGATTCCTGAAATCATAACGCAGGAAATTCATTGGATTCCGTGTGCCATGCTTGGAAGGTGTATAGAAAATTTCGCGATCCGTCGACAAAAATGTACGCCATCTAACTGATGTAATTTTTCGCAGTTGATTTTTTTTTATTTTGATGTAATTTTGCGCAGTTGATTATTTTTTTTTGCAAATGGCAATGTTTCAGTAATTTATGAAAAAAATTGATTTTAAAATTGGTTTGAAAATAAATATGGCAGTCACTTCAAAAACACCATACCCCTCTGCCCGACCCTGTACTTCACACTCAACTCCTATGTAAACCATTGGTTTCACTAGGTTTTTCTTTTTATTGGCTATTATCGTTCTTGTGTAAACAATATTCTGCTGTAACCGATTCTTCGCCTACACCTGGTCAGCATTTTCCGAATTAGGGTGTAACTTCTAATGGTCTCCTATAACCAAGTCCAAGATACATTCTGAACGTTACTTCACATCGGGTCACTCCCTCTCTAAGAACAAATAGGTTTATGGCTAGTAATATACTCAGACAAGGTAATTATGCACAAGCAACATCATGGTGAGTTTTTTATTGTTATTCCTTCATGACGAAGCTTTCGCTATATAGACATTTATTAATTGTAATTAACCTGCGAAGTAACTGAAGAGCAGCTCGTAACGATTTACATAAATATAGCACTGTTCTCTAAATTTGTGTGTGACTACCTTGGTCGAAACATTGAATATTAGTATATCTAACAAGGTTATATACCTGTAACCGTAAATGTTTAGTCAAGCTTTAGTGAAATTTACTAAGCTATACTCACACAAGTGCTGATTGTTTACAGCTGATAATCTAGCTTCATTCTTTTGCTATTTTCATGTATTATAACTTTGCATTTTCAAAAAAATTGTAGTGTATTCACACGGCTGTTATATGTTAATATTTGCACCTTTATGAATGAAACTGCTTATATAGGGTGACTCATACCAACATTTTACAGATTCTTGATGTTAAATGGTTAATGCATGTTTATGTGTCACACTTTTTATTATAATAATATACGCTATAACTACATGTGTCAACAAATGCTATCACAGTAAGAAAGCTATTAATTTTTACTTATAACTATTTCGGCTCTCAGCCACTGGGTTATACATATTTGCTTAACACCTTTTTTTTGTAATTGTACGAGTTCTAGCTTACGCTTTTGATATATGCTTGTAGAAATAGTAGCAAACTAACCCTTTCTTTAGACATAGATTGCTGTATTACAAAAATTGCGCCATTAGAAAATTATATTCAGCATTAAAATTATTACAGAAAACATAGTTGAAGTTTTAAAATCACTCGGTGACGGATTGTCGCTGGTTTTGATAGGAGTGTATCTTGGAAATACACAGAGTTTCATTCTATACCCGTTAGCCTAAGGTTGAATTTTCAAGGAATTTACAGGTCGATAAGATAACAGGCTACAATGATAATTTGTTCGTGGAACAATGGGAGTGCAGTTTAATCCATGGCGCAATTTTCCAAGGTCATTGCCTAACTGCCTTTGTTTTCACCGCGTGTTATAATTTAAAGCAATGTTTTCTTACGATTGGTTAATTGAGATGAAATTGAAGGTGGCGAAAACCTAAAGGTACATACATCAGTCTAGTTATAGCTGCTGTAGCGTAAAGTAGAGCGCGTTTAGCGGTGGAGGTAATGAACTTCGTCTCAGTACCGCGGTTAGTGAACTTTCGTTTGGGAAGTTTCCCTATTAATTCTTAGGGGATATTGTGGTAGATTTGACCACCGTGGTAATATAATATAGTGTCGACTAACCGTGGTCACATCTTTAAGCATCGTTAGAAGAAGGTTTAGTGTTAGACCATACTGCTACTCTTCATCTTTGGTTAAAATCGCAAAAGTGTGGAGATAAAAAGCGCAAATTCACCAACTCTGGTATCTTCAGGTTTACGGCTAGCTCAGTAATTAAAATATCGCTGTAAATAAGTTTGGTGTAGCTGTAAGTCATTCAAAAAATTTGTACATAAATAGTCAGAAGATAAAGAACGAAGCATAAGCATATACTGGCGTGCAGTATATTAACCAACTGAAATGGAAGTCAAGCATTGTGCTATGTTTCAAAATTCAATACGGTGTTTATCAATTGAAATGGTTAAGACATTGAGACCGGCTTCACCGTATCGCTTGCTGAAAGGTCATCCTCAGAAATCTACAATCGTGGCAGTAGGAAGAAAGGGGGAACTCTATAGTGACCAAATTGGTGTGAATCCTACTCAGACTCAACGTAAATACTTCCATACATTTATTTCTTTTGTTGTGCTGTTGACAATCTTAATAAAGTTTTAACATTAAAAGCGGCTGCCTATGTATAAACACTAAAACTGGGCCAATTTATAATATTAAAACAAAAGCGATGATGTAATAAACAATTTGTAATTGATCGAATGATTTTAATTAATATAATAAATTATCAAATAATAATCGCTACTGCCGTCGGCTCAATCGGTAAATTGAGATAGGAGAGTTCTAATATACTGAGTTTAATTAACATACCTGAAATACTGCATGCTTCTCATCTGATTAATTATTTTCACTTCACTTAATTCATAAAAAAATGTTATCTAAAAATTATGTATATATATATATATATATATATATATATATATATATATATATAGGAACAACAAAACCTAGTTAATGAATAATAATAAACAATTTATCAAAATGAAAATAAAATAACATGATATACTTAAGTTTATTCAATATCTGATTGAAAAGGTAAAAATCAGAAGTCTTATACTATTCTAAAATTATATAAAAACATTACCTTTGAACGGTTCTGTCCATAAAACTATAACTGGAACTATGAAGCAGAATAGTGAACTTGGTGAGGTCAATGTCTTGCTTATTTATCCTTAATGATTGTCCATAAATTTATTGAATTTCTTTGAAGTTTAATTCCAAATTTATTTATAAAAGTATGTAGAACTTGCGTTGTAAATGTAATTCAAGTAAAATTGCCATTTAAACCAGAAAAATTATAGAATAGTAAATTACTGACTTATACGTGCCATTAAAAATAATTATTATAAAATGCCATATAAAAGTATGCATTAAAAATATGAGTAAAATAATTGCAAAATAAGTGAAATAGAGTGCAAACTAAGTGCCTAAAAAAACAAACAAATGCTTTAGTTTTAAATGTAATGAATTAGAAAATAACTTACCATCAAAATCTGATGGCACCAAATATAAAAAATTAGGTAAAAATCATGCTTTCTGCTAACATTCAGCATTAAGTGAATTAAAAAAGCTTTCAGAATAACTCAAATGAGTATTCCCCTAAAGTTTTCACGCGTTGCGCGGATACTATAATATAAATCCAATTTTTAAGAAAGGAACTATAACTATTTATGTAATATTACACCCAAAAGATATGTTCTAGGAAATGCAAATTAAATTGCCATTCTCAATTCTACATATTAGTAATTAAAAACTTTTCTAATATTACGCCAAATAAATGAACGATTTTAAATTAAGTATTTTTAATACAACCACAAAAAAGGTTGTTACAAAGTGTATTTTTTATATTGTATTTACCGAATGGATCAATATGCTTTTGTTTAAATTTCGGTGTCAACATTCAAATGTCATATCAGTTTATAAAGCATATTCATTCGTAGATTAATTATAACATTGTGCATTGTTGTAAAGTTTGTCGAATTTAAATGGTTCACGGTTTCAATATGAATTTCTATATTAAATCAAGACATTAAAGCTGAATTGGCAATTTTAATCAGCAAAGACATTCAACGTATGCTCGAACGGGAAGTAATAATCTAATTAAATTTAGTGCTAATAAAACTCAGTGTTGCGTTGTACCAGCCAAAAGGATCGACCATTTCCTGCAGTAAACGTGAATAACTCAGTTCCTGAGTTTTCAGGCTGTTACCACGTTGGAATGACTGTATCTTTAAATCTATTATGAGTTGACCTTCTTCTATCAGCTACTAAAGCAGCTCCTTGTAAAATAAGCTTTTGTACAGATCTAAGTTGAACTTCACTCCACAACAGCTCTTTCTGCTATATAAGGCCCAAATTGAGCTCATCTAGAACATAACTTTCACCTCTGACTTGGTGTTCCCTAATTGCTCTGGATATTGTTGACCGTACCTAAAAGGAGCGGCTAGGCTTATAAATAACCGGTGCTTAACGTTTGATGTACATTAAGTTGAGCAATTCTTTCTTTGTGCTGTCGGTATTACAATGGCTATTACGCCGCTGAATTACATTCTTTAATACCATCTCAGGCGACCTTTGAACAGCTTGTTCATTATGCAGTATAAACCTCCACTTGTGATACCAAACGGATGGGATCCACATTTTCTACACGGCTTTTAAACTCCGGATGGTTTCTATTTTTCTCACTTATGATTTGAAAAAATTTAAGGTAACCGTTCATAGTCATCTCTTGACAATTCAATATCCCCTAACAATTCCTCTAAGTGTTACTGAACGCTTTAGGACGTTATGGTAAACGTAGCTTAAGGACTACAATTATTATTAAAGAATACGATGGCGGTACACTGTACTTTTGACTCCCAGATAACGAAAAGTACCGTAGAAGGAACCTGAATAAATCAAGTCTTGGTTTCAAAACCTACACAATCTATTGAAGTTTAATACCGCAAAAACAGTAGCGTAAAGAGTCTGGAACAAGGTAACTCACCCCCTGTATCCAGAGCGAAGGTTCCCTAAAATTATAAGGAATAATATACCTGTAGAAGGCGGTAAAGAGAGGATTAGTAATTAAGTGCTTGAATTACAACCAGTTTAATTGAGAGTAAGTTAGAAATGTATTTGAATCACACGTACAACTCTTCAAGCACTAATTGCCTTCTTAAAATAAAATCTTTCAGATCAGAACCTCCAATCTTCTTTTGCTCTTCCAATAATCTATATTCAAATTTTTTATCAAACATCTAACCATCTATCAAGTAAATCAATAAATATAGAACTTGAAATTGCGACATTGTCACGTTTAAATACATAAAATGAGCACGTTAATTAGACAAATTTTATCAGGTCGGTCAAATTAAATACAAAAGCACCTAGGAACATTTTATTGGTTTGAGGGAAACTAGTTAAACGTAACAAAAGCAGTAGTAAAATTTCAATGAAGTTTTCAATGAGAACCCTAAGATCCATGATTAGAATGTGTTGTCTAACAACTAGCAATAAAATTATTGAAACTAGATATTTCCAGTAGTAAACCTCAGCAATGTAAAGAGAACGTTAAAGTCCTTGCTATGGAATACCAAAATATCAAAATTAAAACCGTTACAAAACGTGTTGCACTAAAACTGAATAATCAAAGGGAAATGCTAGTGAAATTCGCAAGGGAGGTGCAGCACGCGGAAATAGATAACAAAAAAGGGACGGAAAAGGAGAAAGTAATAACGGGATTACGAAGAAAATCGTTGAAATTGAAACAAGAAGAAAAAGAGAAAGTGCAACAGAGAAGAGGAGGATAAAGCGGGGAATAACAAAAATAAATATAATGACGGTGTATACTAGAAAAATGAAAGAGGAAAGGGAAAACATTGAAGAGATGATAGAAGGGAGGGAGGAGGCCGTGATAATAACAGGAGGAAATTTTAACGCGAGGACATAGGAAGAAGGGGGAAAACAAGAAAAGAGAGGGACGCGGAAAATGCCGACCAACGAAGCGTTAAACAAAGAGGGAAAAGAACTACTGGAAATGTACAATGAAAGAGGGTGGGAAATAATGAATTGGAATAGAGAAGAAAGAGAATTTGGAGAGTACACGTACATACGAGGGAGGGAGAAATCAATAATTGATTACGTTATAATGAACGAAGAGGCAGGGGAAAAAGTAAAGGCATTTAGGGTAGGCGAGAGGGTAGAATCGGACTACCAACCCCTAGAACTGGTAATTTAAGGGGGAGTAATAGAAGAGCGGGAAAAGTAAGAGGAGGGCATAACACACAAAATATGGTCAGAGGGGACCATAAGGAAGTACAAAGAGGAAATGAGGAAAATAATATGGGATGGGAAGGGAGTACGAGGAAGGTGGAAGAAGTGAGAAGGAAGAGTAACAGAGACGGTCAAATTTAAAAGGTGGAAGGGGAGAAAATGGAATAAAAAAAGTGTTAGGATAGTGAACGCAAGGAGTAAAATAGGAAGGCATGAAGAACATTAAGACAATGGAAAAAATGGAAGCCAGAGAAAGAAGAATACAAACAAGCAGCAAATAAATATAAGAAAACATGCCAAAGGAAAATGAGAAAATAAAAGAAACAAGAAGCGCAGATTAAGGAAATAAGAACGGAAATATCTAAAATAAAGAAAGGAAGAGAAGAGAGACACAGACGTGAATACAAATAAAGGAATGGGGAAATTTTCCAGGAAGATGTTGGACGGGGAATATAGCCAGAAAAAAGGAGAAAGACAAGGGGGAGGAATACAAAAAGTAGACGAAGATGAAGAAGGCATAAAAGAAGAAGAAGAAGTAATAGAGGCATTAGCGAAAGTGAAAAAAGTAAAGCGCTGGAAGTAGACCGGATGCAAGGAGAGGAGTGGGTATATGAAGTGGAAAAGGTTGCAGTAAGGAAATAATTAATAAATTATGGAGAGGGGAAGGCTTTCTGGAGAGATGAAGAGAACGGGTAATATGCCCAGTATTCAAAAAAGGGGCGAAGAAAGAATTGAAAATGAGACAAAAGAGAGGAAACTGATTCCAGGAGGACAGGCGGGGTTCAAGGGAAGAAGGGTAGATTATATATATATATATATATATATATATATATATATATATATATATATATTTGTTAACACAGGACTAAGCGCTTACCGGTATTTGTATTGCTATAACTATGAAGATATGGTTCAGACTACGAGGATATCCCCATAGTGTGCTGGTATTTCCTTATGAGTACGAGCTTACGATGCAGATACATCTGGCGGTAGGTGCGTAATCCCATATATGTGTGGCAGATGTCGTTGAATGTATACGATTAATTTAATATATACGGAAATTGTGGAATAACAGACTTAACCTCAACGATTTAATGGGTTCAGTTCTACATAATTAGAAATCTTTTAGCGCGTAAATACATAATTCTAATGTTTTTAACGACAACCAGGAAATACAACTCGATCAGTATTTGCTTAATTTCATTAGTGTTGCCGATTTACATAGGTATCCTTTTAAATTGCATTTTATTTAAACAGTACATTTGTTGCGTACCTAAGACAATCGAACTTATAGTTAAAGAAAACATCAACTGTAAAACCCTATTCTTCATAATATAATTCAATATCCGGACACATATTTTTTTTTGGAGTTACTCCTTTAGATTATTCCATATACACAAAAGGGGATTAGTCTCATATAATAGAGGTTATGCAATAAAAAAGTTATAAAATAAATCTTCAGGTATTTGGTTACTGTTAAATAGAAATGAATACCAATAAATAAATACCAAATTAGCACTTAAGTATATCGGTTCCGAAGTAAGAAACGAACACTCCGAATCTATATTGATTAGTTTTCAAAACAACGAGCTACCTATGATAATGAAATCATCGTTCAAAAACAGGTGTAGTGTAACAAATGTGCTTATCAGTTACATTTATAAAATATTTTGACGTTTCCTCATTAATTTATTTGAGCTTGTTCATAAAATATCAAATACCTATAACAGACTTAAATGAAATAAACCAAAATTTTTATTGTTAGGTGGAATGAACACCTTCAGTCGTAGATTTAGCATATTATTTGGTTTTAGCTTATCCTTAAATATGAAATTTGTTAATTTAATAGGTAAACGAACTGCATACAACTTTAGGCAATAGTTAACTATTCATTTAACTGTTAATTACTTTTGATATTGAATAAGCTCAAATTAATGAGCGAAACATCAAAATATTTTATAAATGTACTTTCTCATCAACGAAAGGTATTACATATTTATCAAGATTATCTCGTAAAAGAAAATACCTGAAGATTCGTTTAATCGTTTTACAACTTAGGCTGATTTGTCTTCCACTTTCAACATTCCATATAATGCTTACACGACCTTGATATTTAATTATGTTACAGGTCAATGTATGAATGAGATAAAACATGTACCTAGTACTAGTTTTTCTTTGTTCCACACGTTATAATATTTTACATATTGCAATCTGTTATTTTATACATTTACGACTTCGATTCTGTATTTTGCGAAATAAGTCTGTTATAAACATCTCTATTATCGCTTGTACATAAATATCTGTCCACAATGTTGTCAAAATTTTTATTTTTGTTATTAATTTTTAATAAAAAAATTAGTAAATTATCGGTTATTTACGCACAGCGGCAAATTAAATAACTGATTGTTTAAATGCTAATTAGTTCTTTCAGTGGCGGAACTTCAGGTTTTTCGCCACACCGCAAAATATTATTCGGGCCCCTACATATCACAAAAACAATTTTTATCTAGAAATTTTATTATTCAAAACAAAATTAAAAATTATCAAAAAACCTGCCTACTTACACTTCGAAAAATAAAACAAAAGGTTTTTGCATTTCAGTCAAATGGTAATAACTTTGGAACAAAATGTCCTATGGACTTCGTTCTTTTTTTTTATGATTGTGGACCTGAACAGGCTAAATAAGGCCTATCGTGCTAAAGCACTCAGGAACACTTAGGAGGATGGATAGAGGGATAATGAACTGCCAATAGATGCCTATGAACAGCTACCTTAAATTTTCTCATATCATAAGTGAGAGGAAAACAGTAACTAGGAGATCATTCCAGAGTTTAGAACTTTTAGAAGCCGTGTAGAAAAATGTGGATTGCGCCGGTTTGGTGCGACAAGTGGAGATTTGTACTGCATACCATCCTTCTATGCTCAAGGGACTGTATGTGAGAAGTTAAGGAGGGTCATTTATAAGCCTAATCGCTCTTTGAATACGATCAACGATATCGAGAGCGTATTGGGGAGCACTAACCCAAAGGTGAGAATTATATTCCAGATGAGGCCGAATTTGGGCCTTATACAGCAGGAGTTGTCGAGAGGTAAAGTACTGCTTAGATCTGTACAAAAGCCTATTTTACGAGCTGCTGTTTTGGTAGCTGACAGAAGATGGTCAACCCATGAGAGATTTGAAGATACAGTCATACCCAACAGAGTAATAGAGTCTGAAAACTTAAGAACTGAGCCATTCATACTTACAACAGGAAATGATCGATCTTTTTGGCGGACATAAGGCAACACTGAGTTTTGTTAGCATTAAATTTAACTAGATTATTGCTTCCCATTCGAGAATACGTTGAATGTCTTTGTTGATTGAATTTGCCATTTCAGCTTTAATTTCTTGATTTGACAAGAAGGTGGATTATCACTATGAGTAGACTGAGATGAACTACAGTGAAGAGTGCTATCGTCAGCAAAGCAATGGATGGGGTTAGTTGTTGAAGAAATAAGGTCGTTTATGTACAGCAGAAAAGTGTAGGCGCTATAACGGATCCCTGTGGTACGCCCGCGTTAATGCTAACTTCTTTTGAAAAAAAGCCATCAACTACGACACGTATTCGTCTTTTATCAAGGAAACTAGAAACCCAGTTGATGAGCGTATCATTTCACCCAAACGAGGTGAATTTGGCAAGTAAACACTTATGCCAAACTTGGTCAAATGCCTTTGAGATATCTAAAGCGACTACAACTGTTTCACCGGACTGCTCTACTGTATTGTTTCAAACTTGGGTCACATATGAAAGAAGATCGCCTGTTGAACGACTTTGCCTAAACCCATATTGGTGGTCACTAAGGAGTTTGTTAGTTTCAAGGAACGTGAGCAGTTGCTGATTGATGGCTTTTTCCATGATTTTAGACAAAATGGAAGTGATGGCAATTGGTCTGTAATTTGAGGGATTGGTCTTATCACCTTTTTGGGAATAGGTTGAACATTTGCTAACTTCCATGATGAAGGGAATTCCCAGAAGATATAGAGATCGTATAGAGCTTAGATAGGACTGGTACTAGTTCGGGGAACATTTCTTTAAGACAATAGCTGGGATACCGTCTGGGCCAGTCGCCTTATTGAGATCAAGCCTACTGATGATCGATTCCAAGAGCTTGTACCGAAAATGAATTGGTTTCATAACGTATGAAGAAGAGTTGACTAGGGCACATCATTTCCAGAATCATTGAGACACGAGTTTGATGCAAACAAATCCACAAAAACGTTGACTTTGTCTACAGAATCAGCAACTACCGATCCGTCAATAGATGTCAGGGGGGGGGGGTGAAGATGTTCGACAGTTTTACTAATGGTTTTTGCTAAAGACCAAAATTTACGACTGGCTAAAGGAGATGTAGCTAGTTCATTGCATTTTCGTTGTTCGAACAACTTTTAGTTTTAGTGATGACACGTTTGCAGGTATTTCTAGCACCAACGTATTCTACATGACTGTCAACCGATTTATTAGATTTCCATTTAATGTAACATTTATTTTTTAAAGATATTGCATGAGAACAAGCCTTATTGAACCAGGGTTGGGAACGTGAATGACCTACACGGTACTGTTTTTTCGGAATGTACAACTCCATTCCCATGAGGATGACTTCAGATACTGAAAGAGCGATGTCCGAAGAAGAGGACGACTTAAAACAATATTCACGCCATGGAAAGGTTGCAAAGAAATCCCGTAAACCACTCCATCGAGCTGACTTAAAACACCACAAGGTTCTATCGGTTTTGCTAACAACAGTGGAATTAGGTACAGTAGAAATGATTTTTATTAGACAATGGTCGGAAAGACCTAAAGGTGAAAGAACGGAAGTTTTATAAACAAGAGGGTTTGATGTAAGAAAGAGATCTAGAAGATGTGGAGTATGGTTAGAGTTATCAGGGATTCTTGTGGGTTCAGAAATCATTTGTGTGAGATCACATGAAATAGCAAATGTTTCTGCACTATGACCAACGGATTTGTAGTAGATGAAAATTGAAGCCAACTAGAGTTATGAACATTGAAATCGCCTACAAATGAGATATCGGAAGATGGAAACTGAGACAGGAGATAGTCAACTTTCATACTAAGGTAATCGAAGAAGTCTTGAAAGTTGCTGTCATTAGGAGACCTATAAATGCAGCAGTAGAATTTCACAAAATTAGGACCAGAATGTTTAAACCAAATCACGTCAAAATTTTTATTTTCTAAGGAAGAAACCCTCTTGCAAGCAATTCTGTCCTTGATGTACGCACATACGCCTCCTTTATATCGAAAGTTAGAGTGAAGATGGTATTGAGGAAATTGCAAGTCGGGTGACTCGGAGCTTTCAGAGGAGACTTGTGTTTCAGATAGAAACAATATATCAGGTTGTAATTGTTCAAGATGTTGGTGAATAGCATTAAGATTAGACCTGATACCGCGGATGTTGCAGTAGTGAATCAGAAAGTTGATACTTTTGATGACCGAGGTCGCTTGGGCCCTGCCCTCCCGGACATCCGAATGGGGCAGGATTTTACGTCCGGAATTTATAACCCTAGAAACCACAGCCATCTTATTCTTTAATTTGGGACTTTTAATCCGATAGAAAGACAGTGAGGGCGAGAAGGAAGAATAAGGATGAGAATAGATTAAGGATGATGGAAAAGGTAACCGGCAGCCCTTACCGAGCTCAGAAAATCGGAGACCCAATATTAAGGAGCCCATAGTAAGGGTGGTGGTACCTCCCCGGCTGGCATGGAGTATACATGCCTACCACCCTTAATAGTTAAGTATGAGTTAAAAATGCAATATATTCAAAAAGGCTATAATTTAAATGTCTGCCCCACACCCGTTCGCAAATGAACCCTTATGATTGCAATGAAAAATCATATTTTGCATAAAAAAAATATGCGGCATGTAAAAAGTTTGCTATTTAAACCAACGGAGAAAATGTATGTACAAGTATTCTAAGTCTGGCATAGTAAACACCATTGAAAATACAGTTTTCATTCAATCATTGTGTGTAAGTAATTAGCATGTAAGGACCAAAATCTGTCAACACCCGCTCAATTATCAAGTATCACTAGTGCTGTTGGGTATAAAATATGTGGAATAAATACGTATTTTATGTACACCTACACATCAAAACGTACTGAATATTTGTTTTATTTCGTTTCATTGAAAAGGAGAATACCTAATTAGGAAAATATAGGAAGGAATATACAACTACGAAATCAGAAGAGATTTTTAAAATATTCTCCAGTGTTGGTCAAACTTCAAAACACTGGTTACATACGAACCTTTCGGTATACTCTTGCATAACATTTGGATAAATTAGTACTTATCTAAGATCGTATAAATAAATATATAATATTAGGTTATTTGGCATAGCAACTTTATAAATTATGTCTGGTTAAATTTGACAGTTGTTAATGTTCAAGAAATGCCAGCTAATGTGTGTAAAACAGATTCCACTGCAAGCAGCTGTGACACGTATCGGGCTAAACGTCACAATTGCAAATGAACACCACAAATCGCGTTTTGTTACTATTTCTGTTTGAAAACTACAGATTTGTCCACTCTTAATTTTTACAAAAAACGAAATGGTAAAAATCAAATCGTTCGTGGTATTTTGGAAAGGTAAGAATCGGGCCTATCTGAAAGTTGAAAAAAAACATCACTGACCTGCTGTCCGGAGTACCAAATCTAGGTTATGTGCACTTTTATCGCTATTTTTTCTAAATTTTTTTTGGCAGTCTGTAACTCAGCGAGTTAAGGACTAGCGACAACTTTGTTGACTAATTCTGAAAGGCCGTCGGAATACCTTTCTAACGAGCCCAAAACCAAAAAAGTCCAATCACTATTTCAGAAGATAGCAGATAGCAAGTATGAAAATATAGATAACAATCAAATTTTTTTTTACTTCCTTGCTTACAAATTTTTACTTGAAGGTTGAAACTGTGCACCTTTATATTTTTATACTGAAAGTATGGAAATTATGTAAACTTATTGTATACCTACGTACTTTAAAAAAACACATTTGGTATATCTGGATTACTGGGATCTGGATTACGATGGGAGGGTGAGCAAAGTCCACGCGCACCTAGGACACTTATTTGGGCCCTTTGTGCTGCCTCTATGATTAGAGAGTCATTTAACTAAGCCCATACAGTGAATGTGCCTGTTTAGTTTACAGTGTCCAGACAGGATACCTACGAATAGCTGTAGGTTCTTCCTTGATAGACCTGTGCAAAAGCGCGCAAGATTGCGAGATGGTCCCGTAAAGACCTCTCTTGCCTGGCGACAGTCTAACATCAAGTTCCACCTTGCCCTGCGTTGGGCTAGGGTGTCTTGAGTTATTAAGCTGTTTACAGTTGCTACTGTAAGTGGTAGAGCCGGTTCTGTAAAACGGTTGTTTTGTGGCTCGTCGGACTAGGTTGTCGGCTTTCTCATTGCTTTTTGTTCCAGCATGCCTTTAACCCATACAAGTTCAAGGGTATTGCTGTTTGTTACTTGGTCTAGTGCTCGCTGACATTCTAATATCAGCCTAGAGGTGATTTCGCTTTGTCCTAGTGCCTGCAGAGCAGCTCTGCTGTCACTGGAGATTGTGATGATTTCATCCTTTATGCCGTGCATAAGAATTTTTCTTGCACTGAGCGTTATCCCCATCAGTTCTGCCTGAAAGACAGTAGGGATTTTGCCCAGTGGTTGGCTGGAGGTTCAGTTCTTTGGAGTAAATTCCCGTGCCTGTTCCTTCCGTTGTTTGAGATCCATCCGTGAAGATGGATGTGTTTGGTTGGGATGCTATCTCCACATCAAAGAAGGTGCGGTAGCTTTTCCCTAGTATGAATTGAGGGATAAGTGAATCTGATCTCCCTCTAGGATAGGCAGTCGTTTGAGCGCCTAGCCCAGAATGCGGAAGTGGCCCACCTCATTGCCTCTATTATTCAACAGCCCTTTGTTGCTCAGCCGCAGGGCTACCATCGTAACCTGCTCTCTCACGTGGAGATCCAGTGGAGGCAGGCCCATAAGGGCCTCCATGACGGCTGTGCATGCGAGGCACGCTAATCTTTGCACGTGGTTAAGAAGTTCTGTGGTTGTGGAGAGTCTGGTTCTAGGCCACCAGACAATTGCACCATAGCAAAACATAGGTCTGATAACAGCAGTGTACAGCCACATTGCCAGAAGGCCCGGTTTGTTTTTTCCGCTTTTACCTGGATGTGCTTGCTCCAGATTAGTTTATTGTCAAGCGTAATGCCTAGATACTTCGTCGACTCTGAGAACTGGAGTTGTTTTGGAAGACTAGATGAGTTCGTAGCCCCTCAACTTTTCTTTTCATTGTGAAGAGAACTACCTGCGTCTTTGCCGGGTTTATCGACAGGAGTGTTCCCTACAGCATTTTTCGGTTGCTCTCAGGGCAGCTTCTATCAAGCCTTGGGGGCATCCTGTGACTACTGTGCACCTCAAAGTTATGTCGCATATGCTGATGTGCACAGCTCTGAGTTTCAGCAGCTGTACAATCCAGCATCGTACGACATCGGTTACACCATGATGGAGTAGGGAATCTTCTGTTGTTTTGAAGGTTGTTTTGTCAAACGCCCGCCTATGTCTATGAACGCTCCCAGTGTGGACTGTTTACAATCCAAGGATCTTTCAGTCCGCGCCACAACAGAGTGTAGGGCTGATTCAGTAGATCTTGCTGGAGAGTATGCATGTTGATTAGGGTGCAGTGGGTGTCGTACCAGCGCCGTATCCCTTATATGTCTTTCGCACAATCTTTCCAGCGCCTTCAGAAGAAAGGACATTAGACTGATTGGACGATATGATTTAGGTGTGGAGTAATCACCTTTGCTAGGTTGGGGATAAAGACAATTTTTATCTCCCTCCATTGTTTTGGGATGTATCTGAAGGTGATACAGTCCGTATAGAGTCTCACCAGGCGGGCGCCAATAACATCCAGTCCCCATTGCAGGAGAGCTGGTATTATGCCGTCCAGTCCTGGTGATTTGTATGCTAAGAACGTCTTCACCGCCCAGATGACCCTTGCCTCATCCACTATCTGATCAGCGGTCGCCCAATCGTCCCCGGAAGGGATGGAGGGGACCGCCTCTGACCAAACAGCGTGAGGCGCGATGACTGCTCCGGGAAAGTGAGCGTCTCTTAGTATTTTAGCTGTCTCAGAGAGATTGTCCGTAAGGCTAGCTGTGTTGCAATAAGGATCTTTTGTTAGGATTTTGTTTAGTCGGGATGCGGAGGAGGTGGATTCTATAGAGCCGCAAAACTCTTTCATGCCTCTTTGACGCCTCCTCTTATCCTTCTTGTCAGCTGTGGCTTTGCTCCTCCTTGCCTTGTTGAACAGTTTGCCCAGCCGAGTTTTCTGCTTTTGGAACGCCTTGCACAACCAAGGGTGGTTGCAGGGTGCCTTAGCAGTTCTCAGGAGACATTCCTGTTCAAACGCCTCCATAATGGAGTTGGACAGAAGGTTCACTTTGTCTTGTACAACAGGGCTCGAGAGGCGTCCCTAAGCTTTTCTCCTAGGAGGTGTTTATAAAGGGGGATATCCGTTACCTTGGGGTTTCGATAACCCTTTTGGACGGCTCCTTTGCAATTGATTTCGAAAGAAACCATTCTATGATCTGACATGGTCACTTCTGGTCAGTTCATTATTTGATCAGAGATGCTCATTGCGGCCAGACTCAGATCAATCACAGTCTAGCTTCGAGGAGTTACGAACGTAGGTTCACTGTCCCGATTGAGTAACTCTAGGTTTGTACTTGATAGATATTCAAGTAGTGATTTTCCTCTAGGGTTGACGTCAGTGCTCCCCCATGTAGTATGGTGTGCATTTGAGTCGCATCCTATAATGAGGTGCTTTTGTTGCTCTAACAGTGTTTTATCAGCTCTGCCATCTAATGACTGGGAGGCAAATTGACAGAATCTCCTGGGAGATATATGGAAGCAATAACACATTTGGTCTAATTTCTCACTGATTTTGCCGTTATTACAAAAGCTTTTATGAGCCATAATATAGGTGTGTACATTTTGAACTCAATGGGTTGTTGTAACATTAAAAATAAACGACAACAATAAGGGATAAGAATAATTTGGCAGATAAATTGTAACGTTTTTGTTAACGTTTACTATATTTGCTGAAATAAAAATATTAGGTAGATACATATACTGCAAATTGCACCGAGACAAAATTTAATTTAGGGCTTTTCTAACACCGTCCTAAAGTTGAATGTTATTTCCAAGGTCTTTGACCTTTATTCTGTAAGCGTACGTTTTTCTTTAAAATACGAAGAAAGCAATCGTAGCGTGAGACAACCTTATAAGCTATACAAATCAGCAGTTTGTTTGTTGTTTTAGTGCAATAAAATTTTTTCCAACAAGGAATTAAATCGTGCTTCATTTTTGCATTACAATTTTTAATTTTGTTAATTATTATGGCTCCTAAACCCCTTCTAACTTTCAAAACAAAAATGTTATCTATTGTTACCCTTTCGGCCTTTTGCATTACATTGCACGTGTTAATCTCTTTTTGTGGTTATCGTATTACAATATCAAATCAATGAATGAATGCCTCAAAGCCAACTAATTCACAGTAATCGCAGTAAGATAAATATTGTTGATCTTTGCGTTCATTTTAAGTGATCGCTTTGCAATCATTATCATTGACCACAAAGTACTTTGAATAGATACACATTTGGTATAATTTCTTACTAATTTTACCATTGTTACAAAAGTATATAATTAATTATAGTACCTATAAGGTACTATACTCAACGGCTTGTAACATTCAAGGATAAACGAAAATAAAAAGAGATAAGGAAATTTTGAACTCGGATTTTATTTCAAAGGCAGTTGACCTTGATACTATAAGCGTTTGCGTTCTACTTTAGAATACGAAGAAACAGGGTACAATACATTTACTTAATCAGCTTAATAACTAAAAATATTACGTACTTATACAGGGCGTGGGCGATGCAGGAATGAAGGTTACAATATTAGATTAGAAGTAAAACTATCAAAAGGACGGATACAGGGATAGAATATATAAACACAAATAATCAGATTTTTCTCTAAAACGCGTTGCTATTATTGTTGACAAAATATGTGCCTACTTTAATTTATAGAGGAGTCCCGTACACTTAAACAGTATATGATTTTACATGTGTTTTCAATTCAATGCACAGCGTTTATTATTCAACATTTCCGAAAAAAATTAATTTTATTCGAAAGTACTTAACGTCTTCTAGTTTCATCAACCGTAATTTGAAAAAATTATTGATCTATTTTTTTAAAACTATAAAAATGTAACAAAAAACGGACATTTTCAAGCGTTAATAACTCAAGATTGAGTAAATTTATTTAAAATATAAGTTGATGATACTGTAGTGTGACTCTTTAATAAAATTGTAGTAAAATTTGGTTATTGTAACACAAACTTTATAATTGCAGCATTAAATTTCGTAGGTGTCTGTAAAAGCTAGTTAAAAGATTTTGAAATAAAGATATAAGGAGAAGTTATCCCTTCTACCTACCAACTTATCGCTTGTGGAAGAAAGGCACGTTTTTCTATGCGTCATCGTATACACATAAAACATTTTTAATCATTCATTTGTAACCTGTCACTTCAGCACTTTGATAGTGTACCTGGTTTTTTTATTGCAACTAAGCTGTTTTCATAATCAAATTCGATTCTGTAATAGCCTTGTTTATATATGTATAGGTATATATACAGGGTGGCGCATTAGTGTGACAAAATCCCATATCTCCTTTATTTATAGAGATACAAAAAAAAAATTAAATACAAAAGTTGTAAGATATGTTCTGGTGCATATTCCAAAAAATATTTTTAATTATACAGGGTAGATCATAAAAGCTTAGAAGTAATTTTAAATTTTTTTTAAATAGAAAACCCTATATATTATTACACATTTAGATTCTACATACAATTTTAGACACATTTTATGTATAATGCCCTATACCTAAGTCTAACCGTTTTTGACAAATTTCAAATTTTTTGTCAAAAATGACGTTTGCAAACCAAAACATAGGTGGAAATGTTTTCTAAACGAAGCCTTTATCAATTAGTTATGGTTGGTTTCCTTGGAAATGGGGACCTACTCTAATGGGCTGTATTGATATTTTTGGAATACATTCATACAGGGTGATCAAAAATGGACAATAAAACTAGATTCAAAAAACCTATAAAGTCATTTTTTTAATGGAAAACCCCTATGTGTTTAATTCTATCTTATTTAGCATTAAAAATAAGGGCGACTTTGTATAAGAGTGTATATTCCAAAAATTGTAGTTTTGAAATAATGACAATTTAACATTTTTTATTGTAAAAGGCTATTCGGCTTTCAAGTTCTGTTGTTAGTTGGCCGTGACGGCGAGGCGTGGCATATAAAAATAATAGAGATCATCAGAAACGTCATTATTTATTGTCAGTTGATAATTTGGGTGATGCATTAGTGTATTTTATAGCAAATTGATTTAAAACTTGAATTAAAATTGTAAATAATGAATTTTTCGCAAGAGAAATGGTTGATACGATTTTTGTTTTGGGAGCTAGTGATAAGAATACGCTCTTAGCAAGAAGACTGTATCAACAACGGTTTCCAGAGAGACGGCAACCTGAAAGAAGGTAATTTGAAAAGCTTTTGGAGCGTTTTGAAAGAACTGCCAATCAGTTGTATGAAAAAAATACTAGGAAAAAACGTGCACAGACTGAGGAAAATCAATTAAATGTACTATTAACAGTTACCGAAAATCCATATATTGGACAACGACCCATTTCTCAGCAGGTTGGTGTTGAACGACGTACGGTACAGCGGATATTGAAGTCTCAAAAAATGCAGCCCTATCACATTCAACTATTTCAAGAGTTGGTTCCTGAAGATTATCAAAGACGACTGGAATTCTGTTAATAGGCTCAAAACAAAATAAACCAACAAAGAAATTTTGTTCATTTGATTTTATTTACAGATGAGGCCACATTTCACAGAAACGGAAGTGTAAACAGAGACAATTTTCACTACTATTCTACCGAAAATCCACATTTTGTAAGATATACTTCTCAAACTAAATGGTCTTTAAATGTTTGGGAAGGTGTTGTCGGTAATCATGTAATTTGGACCATATTTTTTTTGATCAACGAGTAACAGGGGAAGTATACTTAGACTTTCTGCAAAACCATCTACCTAATTTGTTGCGTCAAGTTCCACAGGATACGCAACAAGAAATGTGGTTTCTTCATGATGGGGCCCCAGTACATCATACAGGTCCGATAATAACTTTTTTAAATGCTAGATATCCAGAATGTTAGATTGGGAGGGGAAGGCCTGTTGCTTGGCCTGATATATCCCCAGATCTTACTAAAATGGACTTTAGCATATGGGGGTACGTCAAAGAGCAGGTTTATAAAATACCGCCTACAACAAAGGAAGACATGAAGATTAGGATTAGAAACTGTTTTCAAAACATTAGTATTGAAATGTGTATGCAGCGAGTTTGAGAGACGTATTGCATTGTGTATTCAAGAAAGAGGCGGACATTTCGAACAACTTATTAGCTAGTACGTATTTGACGTGTTTCTAGTACTTTTATCTATATAATTAGTTACAGGTTTAGTTACATTAGAGGTGTTAAGTTTATGATTAGGATTAGGACATAATTTGCTGAATCAAAAAAATATTGTCTTTACTTTAAGTTCGTTTAATAAAATAATTATTTATATGGGGTTCAATAAATTGTAATATTTCGATCTGAAGTGCTCGATTTTTTTTGTTTCGCCGCGCCCCGCCGTCACGGCCAACTAACAACAAAACTTGAAAGCCGTATAGCCTTTTTACAATAAAAAATGTTAAATTGTCATTATTTCAAAAACTACAATTTTTTAGAATATACTCTTATGCAAAGTCACTCTTATTTTTAATGCTGAATAAAATAGAATTAAAAAAATAGGGGGTTTCCATTTCAAAAAATGACTTTATAGTTTTTTTAATCTACTTTTATTGTCCATTTTGATCACCCTGTATGAATGTATTACAAAATATCAATACAGCCCATTAGAGTAGGTCCCCATTTCCAAGGAAACCAACCATAGCTAATTGATAAAGGGTTTCGTTTAGAAAATATTTCCACCTATGTTTTGGCCTGCAAACGTCATTTTTGACAAAGAATTTGAAATTTGTCAAAAACGGTTAGACTTAGGTATAGGACATTATACATAAAATTTCAATTGATGGTCGAAGAATAATAGATTTTCAATTTTTCTTCGATCAACTTTTCAATGCCTATGCTCCACAATTTGGTTGTTCCATAAGTAATTTAAATATAGTAAAATAAGTTAATGAAGGATTGCTATCAACTTTCTACCTACAATGTAATATGTGTAATGAAGTTTTTTAACTGCCTACTTGTAAGGATAAAACTTGAATACAGATTTTGTGGAAGGTGTAATGAGCATTGGGGCGGATTTTTCAATGCAGCGGAACTATTTTCTGTAATGAATATTCCATATATGTCTGACAAATTGTATTCCAAATGCTATAGTAAAGTGTGTGATGGATGGGAAGCTACTGCAATAAACTTGATGAAAGAAGCAGCATTAGAGGAATCAAAATATGCATTATCTATTGGGCAAATTGATGGCACTCCTTTAGTAACCGTTGTAGCTGATGTCTGTTGGTCAAAAGATCATATCGCACAAATTACAACGCATTGTCAGGGGCTGCTGCAATAGTTGGGCAGCATACTGGCAAAGTATTTTTCATATGTGTAAAGAACAAATTTTGTTCTATTTGTAATAAATACAGCGATACAATAGTACCAAATCACGTATGTTACAAAATTATGATGGCAGCTCAACAGATATGGAGGCTAAAAGTATTGCAGAGGGCTTTAAATTGAGCGAAAGTATGTACGGTATTCGCTATTGGAAAATCATTGCTGATGGGGATAGTAGCAGATATAATAAAATTTTAGAGTCTCGGCTATATCAAACTTTGATAGTAGATAAAATTGAATGTCGAAATCATTTGCTACGAAACTACTGTAACAAATTAAAATCTGTTACGACAGATAAACACTATCCCATTAAAGAGCGGAAAATCTTAGGTACGTAACTACTTATAACTGTGATAGTTTAATTTAAATTACTTCAGGTCAAAATATTATGCGATTGCGAACTGCGGTAGTCTCTGCTATTCGTTATAGAAAAAAGAATAAAAGCGTTGATTCTCCGAAACTATTAAAAAGATATTTGTGTCACGTATTAGGATCTTATACGAACTGTGAAGAATATTTTTGTAAAAGAGGTTCAGAGGATAAAAATTATATTCCAGTTCTAAATCTCACCCCCAATTATTTTCTCGTCTGAACGAAATAGTATCATATATTTCGAATCATAGCAGAAGTTTACTGGAGGATGTCGACAGTAACATTGTTGAACAGTTTAATTCGATTATCGCGAAATTTGTAGGTGGGAAAAGAGTTAACTTTTCTCAAAGACGTTCATATAGTGGAAGATGTAAAGCAGCAGTAGTCTCATTTAATTCTAAACGTCCACATTATGAATTATATAAAACCATGCATGGAGTAAGTCCTGGAACAATAGTAAAAAAACTAGAAAAAAGACGAGCCGAGAGAAGGTCAAGACTGCACAAAATCCGAATTCTTAAAAAAGGATTGATGAACAAGCGTGAAAAGTCGAAACCTAGAGGAAAATATAATCCACCCGACGAACATTATGGTGAAAATTGTTCCAAAACGGATTTAGACCCAACTCTTTTGGGCATGGAAAAGGCTAAGTTTTTAAAAAATTTAGAAAGAACAGATGAAGAACGAGCTGATTTAGAACGGCTTACAGTTTTACAAGCTAACGGCGTCATCTTTCCATTAGGTTTGTACAAGAAGAAACACAACATCGTGTGGACCATCAGTAAAAAGGCTTCTTTACTCTTCGACATTTTTAAATGTTCCCTCTATAAATCATGGAAAGAAGTTCGAAAAGATAGTACTTTCCCAACTGGAAAAACAAGAAAATATTTCAATCAAAGAATGTGGTTTATTTGTCGATAAAGTTTTTTATTACCTTGGTAAGGTTATAAAAATGCTTCAATTTATTTACTATATGTTCTCTTATACTTTAGGAGCTACCCCCGACGGACTTGTGGGCGACGATATGATTGTAGAGATTAAGTGCCCCTACTCAGCGTACAAAAAAAGCGGTGACGAAGCTAATAAGGAAAAAAAAAAAAATTTTGGAATATTATAAACGGGCAAGTCCAAATCAATATGAACGATAAGTGGTACTACCAGATTCAAGGCCAGCTCAATATAACTGGTAGAAAGGTGTATATTTGCAGTATGGACAGGACACGAATTTGATATGAAAGTAGAGTATGTCTTGAAGAGAAACGATTTTGGAATTCAAAATGCAAGAAAAATTATGTAACTTTTATTTAAATTGTCTTTGTCTGAATTAGTTGATTCAAGGCATTCTCGTAATTTACCAATACGGGAACCAACAGATACTGATAACTCAGAAACTCAAGAAAACCTCAAACGTAAAAGACAAACGGGCGCATCTTCTGAAAAAATAAAAACTACACGAAGGAAATTATTTTTAAGTGAATAAATGTTGAATAAAAATTTTTTACGTAAACGTTTAAAAGATTTCTGGCATAATGATAGTTATTGGTTTTTATTTCATTGTTTCTTTTTTAAAATGTTTTAGACACTGTAGTTCAGATTTTTTAACGTTATAAATTTTATTTGTGACAGAATTGAAAATCATTCTTTACACTATGGTAATTTCCTAGACGTGGCTACTTTTTCGCGGCGTTCATAAAATCAACAGTAAAAATAATTGTGTTCCTAATTACCCAACGAAAATCCATAAGTTATAAGAATGCTTTAATCCTACATATATTTTCCACGACGTTTTCTATGGCATTTGGCGGCCCAAAGCAGGTAAATGTCCATAATGAAAGGGTGAATATAGGTAAATAAAGTTAAATTGCTAATTTTTCTACAATTCAAAGGCCTTAGTTACAAAAGATCTAATTGAGATTCAAGGATTTTTAATTCCGCACACTTCTTGTAACATCAATCCTGGGACACGCTGTATATAGAATTACAATTTATTTACGTTTACTTGGGTTACATTTACGGTAGCTAACAAATCAACATTAAAAATGTACAAGGGAATCTTTATCGAAACGGTGTGGTAATTTACACCTTCGGACATTTTTATGTAATTAGATTACTACAGTCGTTTGCGTGTTTTGTCCATTGTACTGGGGTCCCATTACTATTTAGTAGAATTGTAGCGGAGATAGCATAGTCGACAAAACGGTTAGGGGGATCGATGAAGGTTACATCGCTTAGAAATACAAAGGGACTCCGTTAATTGTAACAAATGAGCACTGTGCTTATACCGTTATGGTGTTTAAATTTGATTCCATTTGTAACATTCCCCATGTACATATTTTATGTTTATTGCTTACAAGTATCATTTGTCAGGTAACAATTGGTCGGAACAAATGCGTGTACTTATACTAGGGCGTGGGCGATGCAGGAATGAAGGTTACAATATTAGATTAGAATGGTAAAACTATTTCCATTTAAAGGGACGTGATACACGGATAAGAATATATAACACACAAATAATCAGATTTTGTCATACCAGATTTTCTGCTAAAAACGCGTTGCTATTATTGTTGACAAAATATTGCCTACGTTTAAATTTTATTTTAATAATTCTGACAAAGTAACCCATTGTTGCATATCAGAAGGTTATAAAATTTTGCAGTCAAAAGCGCAGATGTGTTTATTTATTTCTTTGATAATAACCTTTCATTTCAAGTGCACGTGTACTTATTCAACTTTAATAAAATTGGGCAAGAAGCGTATTTTCCCATTTTTAACTCGACGCGACGGCGACGCAACGGATGCAACAAAAATATACTAACGCCGCGTGTCACCACAAAAAAGCGAAAGTCAAGTCAGCTTCTTCTGGCTTAGTGAAAACTCAAACTATGATAAACATAAAATTGATTGTATACGGTAACCTATAGAGTAGGATATTAATTGCAATCTAAATTTAATGTAGTTTAATGATTCATTCAGACCCTTGGTCGGCATATTTAAAAGTACAAAGGTTATTTAGGTACCTAAAAGCGTCGAGGAAATGTTTAAGTCTGCAATAAATAGAACTCTTTTAAAATATATGACCAGACGGACATTATTTGCATCTTTCCGAATGAATAAATTTCCTTAAATTCGTGATGAATTATTTTGCGAATATAACTTTCCAGCTTCTTGTTCTTACTAATATATTTTTGTGTCATAGTGACTACTAACGTAATGGTCGTATAACCATTTTAGCGTTCCCTGTTCTAAAAAGTGTAACATTAGGGAAAGCTTTGTAACTAATCACAATAAAAAAATTGATTTACCTTATTAGGAAGCACCCTTATTATACGTTGGAATTTTAAATTGACTAGTTTAAACGTTAAATTTTATTGTTGGTTTTCATTTGTGGAACTTCATGTTTGTCAGGAGCACAGTCTCCATTTTTTGCAAATTCAAAATGGGTATACTTCAACTTAAAGATATTTGTAATTAGACTAATCAGGTTAGGGTAAATAGTTGTACCCATGTTGTTTCGAAAATAAATGCGTGGAAGATAATTATGGTAATTTTACCCAAAATAAATTGCAATTTATTTTCATCTGAAATGATTTCATGTTGTTGAGGGTACGCCTTTAAAGCGAAATAAGATGTACCTAAATTACTAACCGTTTTATTTTAGAAATAGATTACGATAGTGATTTGTCTCACGTAACAGTTTCAGACTCAGCGGTGCTCCCCTTTCTTGAAAAAAGAAACATTTAAACATTTAAGAATTAACGCACTATGATCTCAGATTCGCATACAGAAATAAAAAGACAAAATTTTAACCCATGATGAAGTTAACAGCAACGTTAAACTGGACTAAGTAAACAATGTTACGTAGGTGTTCAAGAAACGGATAAAATAGTTTAAGGCGGTTATTTCCATTTTACGTATAAACCGACCGATAGCTTTAAATGCCGACTGTATCAGTTATCCTTCACATGTTATTGCCTGATAGCAAAATTGGGTATTTCCATGAAATTATGTCATATTAATCTAACACTCAGGTAGTAACCCTACAGAAACTTGTTTGTTAGGCATCGGTTGCCAGTTTTTGTAAAAGTTGAATAAGAGCGAAACATTAGTGTTTCACGGTGAGTATAGAAAGAGATGAATAATTTAAAGATTTTATTGGTGTTCAGAATTCAAATTAGAATTTCACATTGTACTGTGCTGTAAGGGTTGATGTTTCAGTAACAATTATGGAAGTCGTAGCTAAAATTAATACACCCCGCAAACGCTCTATTAATTTTACAAAACTAAACAGGAATTCGCACATTAGTTGATTTAGTATTACAAATATGAAACATGTTATAGAACATAAACCGAATGTCTGATAATTTACAAATTGGCAAGAAAAGAAAACTATCTGGACAGAAATCGCTAATCAATTTAAACGCAACTTGTGGAGTTCAATTTAACGAAACTACATGAAAGTAATATTTGCAATAAAATTAAATTATAAGGTAATATGCTTCTAATCCTATATACCTAAATTGCAGACTTAAGGCTATAAGTATGAGTGTTTAAAGAAGGATTGAGAAAAATCTGCGACTATGTAAGAAGTCAATTTTTAACAGGTGGTGGTTTATATGTCCACATTCCAGACTATATAGACTACGAAAAGAAGCTTTTAGATATATATTGATTTCATTGTCTATATCAGTGGACTGCCTTCAGCTGGGGATAGCGATGAATTAGAAAATATGTGATGAGTACAATATATTTGCTTATAGCAATTACAATTCATTATTCTACTATTGCTAAAATTGTGTTCAATGCTATCAGTTACTACAAATCCCTTGAGGCTCCTGTAGAAAGTTTAGTTCATACACACATGGTTCTGAAGATGCAATAACCAATTATCAGATATGTCACCGGTAAGATAATAACAAACATAAAACATTATTGAAAGATATCCTTTCAGTTAATTGAATTGCATCACATGGAACCGACACAGAAGCAGTGCCAAGTTCTAGTAACAATCTTAATGCAGAACAGGTACCATAGTAACACATTTAATATATAGTAGTGTACAACATAATTGATTTTACAGCAACAAACTACCTTGAAAAGAAAATGGTCACCACACGTGCTTTATAGAAGCAAATAAACTGGCACACTACATGTAAAAATACATAATCACGAATGATTCATGATAAATTTCTACATAAACTGTACCACGTATTTTAGACAAAACTGAACTTTGTGAAACTTCAATTTCAAACGCAACATAGCACATGCTACAATGTTAAACAGAGTAAACATCATTAAAAATGGAAATTTTACAAGAAGTTATATTAAAAATTAAAAACCAAAATGAATTACTTTTAAAACAAATTGAAGAACAACACCTAAAAATACTAAATTTTATTGAAACAATCTGTATCATAAGATCTATAAGTATATAGACTACATTAATGTTAATAATAGTTTAAATATTTGTCTAGTTATACAATTATCTATATAGTTATAGTAATTGTTTGAAAATAATTTAATAATTGTCCAATACAAGTATCTTCTTCATCGATTATTGCTATGTTATTATTTTCGATTCTACTACATAATAAAGTTCGTGAACCTCTTCTGGCAAATTATCATATATTAGCAAGTGCTAATATTATGTAGTATTGCACAAGCAAAATAAGTTTTTAGTGCAATGCAAATCTTTGTTCATTATTGCCTAGCTTGATAAAATTCGAAATCGCCTTTTACCTATACCCCAAATGCCCTTTCAATAACATTTCTATGATCATAATTTGAGATTCATTAAACAATTTCCTCAACTTATTTTGTGGTTCTGGAATTGGTGTAATCAAGTAAAGTCTCAATGGTTAATATCCTGTAATCACCAAGATATTAAACCCATTGTCATAATTCACCAGCTCAATTTAGCACAAGCTCTAGAGTTATTGAATATTTGTGCATCATGGGTTGCACCAGGCTCATCAGAACAACAACGATTTTGAAATGAGCCAGTTGAAGTCATTACACATAGCTCTAAGATACATTTAACGAAAATTGTTAACCTTTACGGCTATTCTAAAATATTTCAGCTTACATTACCCACCAGGTGATTGAATTTTCACATGACGTGCCATCTAATGCTGAAATAACCATTGGAAAACGAGCAATTTCATGAAATTTATGCTTTAGTTAGTTGCATTTCTAACTGATTTCGTGGAAAGAATACATATTCATCACGAAGTGAAATAATAGCATTGCAAACTTTCTCCAATAATTTATACCCACCGTTGATTTGTGTATTCCTGCACAATCACCAACAGTTATGTAGAAAGAGCCAGTTGCAAATAAACGTAATGCAATTAGTAATTGCTGCATCGGTGGTATCACTTGATTCCTAAAAACCATTAAACTTGTAAGTTTTTCCTTTACAGGTTTTATTTAAATTTAAAAATCACCTATCAGTTTTGTGCAGTAAATCGCCTTCTATTTTGTTAAGCAAGCACCTCACAGATTGTTTACTTAAACGGTATCTTTGAATAAATTCTTGTTCATTCCATTTGTTATAATTGTCTTCACGTGCTCTTACGTTATTTGGAAGACGAAATAGATTTCCTATAATTTCTTCGTCGTCAGATTCAAACAAATCCAAAAAGTCTTCCATAATTCTAATTTAAAAATTCACATACACGTATTTGTCAACAAATAAGTAAGGTTATAATTTTATAAACGTTCATAACTCGTCAGTATATTGCGCATGCCTTTTATTATTTGTCGGATAACGTAAGTTGCACGCAGAAAAAGTACCGTATAAAGTTGTTGGGCATTTATTGGGGACATAATAGTTATACGAAGGTGGAAATACCAAATATTTTGTTATTGCGGACTTTAACTGGGACATATAACTATAGGCTACTTTATACGGAGATGGAAATACCGGCCCTAAGAGCGTTTATTACAAGTTGTTAAGCTGAAAAGGCTTAATAAACATCTGACAGAAAACCACCTGTTTCTAACAACATTTTGTATACAATAGCTGAAGGTACAGTTAGCCTCTTTAAAATAAAAAATCAAATATTATAATCAAGCAACCAATGAAGTTTGTCTAGACCTCTGAAAATGGATTGTCCCAGCAATATTTCGTATTCTATACCTATACCTACATACGAATTATAGTAATTCTTAAATTAGTTACCGTTATAAATATAAAACTGTTATGAGTAAAAAAAATTATTAAATATGCTATTTTATAGATATCTAAAGTAGGTACATACTTAGAATTGAACAAATTATGGTATATTTGCAAACTTCTGTCTCTATTAATAAAACATGTATTTTGAAATTGAGAGGTTAGTTTATTTATACACTGCTGCCTAAACGCAACTATGATCTTATATAAGAATTTGTTTCATCGCTTCTACGAGCTTATTTCTAGTAAGGTATATAACCGGTACTATGCGGCTATATAAAATTTACCGGCAGTAGGTATCTAAGTTATCGGGATGAGCGGCCATATTGTAAGCTCTTAGTAACGGGAATAAAATATATATATATATATATATATATATATATATATATATATATATATATATATATATATATATATATATATATATATATATATATATACACACACACACACACACGAGGATTTTTAAGTAAGAACCGTTTTGTAGAGTAGTTAGAGTAACTCTATTTATGAACGTAAATTGTATCAGAAACTAAAATAGTACCTTTTTTTACTTTTCAACATAGTCACCCTTAATATCTAAACATTTATTAAGTCGTGGTATTAATTTTGGATCCCCTCATCAAAGAAATCTGTCGCCAGATAGTTAACCCAGTTATTAGATTACTTTTAACTACTGACCTTGAATTTCTGATGAAGTTCGTTAATAGTGAAGTGCCTGTATTGGCGAACTTCAACTTTTGTGTCAAATCTTCATTCATGACAGCAGGCCGCTCAGATCGTTCTTCATAATGAACATTTGTCCTTCCTTCACTAAAAATCCTACACCATTTACGCACACTTCCGTCATTCATTACACCTTCACCATAAACTTCAAGAAGCTGCCGATCAATATCAGCAGAACGGACTTTTTTTCGCTAGAAACCGAATAACAGAGCACTTCACTTCACAATGAGCGGGATTATTGATCAACATGGTGACAAACAAAGCAGTATAACCACACAACCTACACTAGCAGAGGCATGAAACGTAATGGTGGCGTAGAGGGGACTGGCCAAGAGTAACTAACCTTGAACAGACCCTCGTGTATATATATATATATATATATATATATATATATATATATATATATATATATATATATATATATATATAGTGGGAAAATGGTAGCGTTATTTTGTGGACCTAAAAGTGACGTTCGACAAAGTGAACAGGGAAGAGATGAGAAAGAAAAGATAGATGAAACACTGATAGAAAGGATGAAGGAGATCTATGAGGAAACGAGGAGTAGAGTGACAGTGAATGGGGAGATGAGCGATGATTTAGTAACAGGGAAGGTACTGAGACAGATGCCCACTGAGCCCAATCCACTTCTCGGTATATACGGGGACCTGAGCAGACATTCAGAGGGAGGGTTGGTGGTAGACACATTGAAGGTATGGTCGCTGGCGTACACAGACGATATAGTGTTGGTGGCGAACAAAAAAGGAAATGAAGGGATGTTGAAGACGTTAGAAAGATATATGAAAAGAAAGGATCTAGAAGAAAACACAAATAAAACGAAGATACTAATATTCAGAAAGGGAGGCAGAGAAGGGGGGAGAGAAGGAAGTTCAGGTGAAGAAATTCACATACCGGGGATATACAATGAGACAGTACAATAAGGATGGTGGAAGGGAACGAGTGAGAAAATGGAATAAGTTATTAGGGGTGTGGGGTTGTGGGGGAAGATTGTTTGAAATGGACTTAGGGAAAAGAAGTTGCTATTTGATAAACTAATACGGTGTTGTGCTATATGGGGAAGAAGCGGGGGGTGGATGGAGCAAAAGAGGTGGAAGGGTTGCAAGAAAAATATTTGAAATGGGTATTGCGACTGGATAAGGAAACATAGGGGTATAGTATAAGAGAGGAAGTGCAGGAAGAAAAAATAAATGTAGAGTCAGGAGAAGGGCAATAAAGTATGAGGAAGAAATGAGAGAAAGAACGGAGTGTAAAATATTACAGGCTTTGAAGGAGATAAAGGAAGGAGAGTGAAATAAGGAAATGGGATAGAAGAATATTATAAAAGAAAAGCGTATGTGAAGGAAGAAGTAGAGGCTAAGGGACGAGAGAATGAGAGTAAGAGAGGACATAATAACAAGGGATAGGGATGTCCAAAAGCAATAAATATGAGTAAAATAAGAGAAGTAAAATACTATTTACGTTACAAAAAGATTAAAGGAGAAGAGGTAGCAAATTTATCAAAAAGGATGAGGGAAAAAAGGAAAGAAAAATATGATATCGAGATTCAGATGCGATAATGAAGTGTGGGGAAACAAGTATTGGAGAAAACCGGAAGAAAGAAGGGGTAGATTATGCGGGGAAGGGATGTAGAACATAATGCATATGACAAAAGGGTGTAGGGAGTTAAGGGAGGATGATAGGTGTGTAGAAGAAATACTTGAGAAAAAAGGGAGTTGGAGCTGAACGGATGGAGGAAACTTGGAAAAGGAGAAAACAGTTAATGAGAGAGATCTAAAGGAAAAGAAATAATGGTGGAAGATTAAAAAATGTAATAAGGAGGTAAATAATGTAAAAAAACAAAATGAAATGTAGTATAAGGGTAAAAAACAGAATACTTTGGAAAATTGTATCATATACAAATAAAGATAAACTTTATTGTTTAATACAAAGTAGGTGACTTGAAAACGAAAGGTATCGTGTTTCAAGAACGGGATAGCCGTTGGGTAGTAACAAGTCTACTATTTGTTACAATTAGTAATCATATATCCCCTACCTTCATGCAAAGTAAAGAGATCAGTACTAAACAGAAACAGTCAGATTTCACGCAAGTTTTGCAAGTGGAGTGTAAATATCTGTGAAACTACCGACTGCCGAATTACCAACAGACAAGTATGGAAATAGTATTCTAAGAAACATTCTAAAATTTAAATCGTTTCAGACACAAACTAACATTACGTTCCATGGTACACACCGAAGCCGAATCTTTACTTATTCCTATTCAACATCTCCCAGTGAAAAATTTTTTACTAAAAAAACAACTCTTACACAGCAGCCATACCCGTTTGAGTATCAAATAAAATTCAGATACGATGATTCATTGAATAAGTATGTTTCATATCTAGATTCTGAGAGCTCAAATTTTTTGTGAGTGGTTGGAGGATGATATTATTAGTGAGCTGGTTAATACTCGGCGTTTATCAGAACAAAGGAAAGTGTTGATAAACGAACAGACAGAAGGATAATCACTGACTAATCAAGCAAAAGAAAAACGGTAGGAGTAAAATGCATGGTTGCTAAACTAACTTTCTGATAATTTAGCAGCAGTTTACATGGAAAAACTGAAATGAACCGATGAGGTGTCGGTTAAACAATTTAGATACATCACTTTTGTATGAAAACCTTGTTTATTATTTCCAAATATACCAGTTATTAGATGACAACCATTTCATATTCTACTTCGGCAGTTGCCACTTCAATTGTTGAATTTAATTAAGTCCATTAATATATTATGTGTAAAATGGCCAGCTTAGGTACCTAATCTCTTGATAAAATCAAGAATGTGATTTTAATGTTAGTACGTGTGACCTTGTGTACTAATGTTCGTGGTAATTTATTTAGTTGGAATAAATGAATTTTCAATATCACTCAATATTATTGTCATTTGGGAAATAAACCCCGAACTAAGTCGAATTGCAGAAATCGCTTGAGCAAGCTGCACATGTACAAAAGCATGGTCGTAGCAAAATGAAAAGTATGCCGTAACAATAAATAGGAATTAGGGCGGAATCTCAGTCGGTCGGTTAGGCACTTGGATGCGTGGGCGTGTGGCTGGCGTAGATACACAGTAAGTTTTAGAAGGGCACCACTTGATTTATTTTTATATCCCCTTAGACCAACAAAAGGGCTACGACACAGGAAAAGGTACGATGCAGTTAAAATAATGTTGGACACAGTCCAAGAAGGAATGGGTCCGGCTAGGAATTTACTCCTAAACTCAGTGATAAAGAAACAACTACTGGTAGTTTATCACAACTCAATTTAATTTGAATATAAATTCGTACTGCCAAATCGGTGCTTTCGTTAAAACTATCTACAATAAATAAACCCAAAATACCCAATAATATGGATAGACAATTGTAGCAGTTTATAAATAATAAAAATACTAACACAATCGTTATCGTAAGTTTGGGTAGCTTACGGTCTGTCAACAAAATTTAGAAAATTCTTTGTAGGAAATATGCATTTAACCAAAGTTTGTAATAGTAACACACTTATCTTTCTGGATAGGCTGTACCTATGATATAACCAAAAAAAAATAAATAACTCAAAACCCAAAAGAGTGATGCACTGTCCGACATCAGGCGTTGATTCTAGAAATCATAGAGACAAATCAAAATCAAATGAACAGGAACCGTCGTTCTAGGAGGAGCTCTCCTTAAAAGTGGCGTATTAGTTTTAATTCCAACGAATAGCAAATTTTATACCCGATATAAATAACCAGAATATTTTAACCAGATGTCTACCATTGTGTTAGACGTAATACCACCTTCCAAAGAAAAGTAGTCACACACACGAATTCAGAGAACAGTGCTGTATTTATAACTCTCAATCGTTATAGTAGCGAGCCGGTCTTCTAGTACTTCAGGTTAATTAAAACAAATGACTATATACCTTCATCATAAATAACAATAAAAGAAAATCACCGGGATGTTGCTTGTGTATAATTACTTAACCGAATGTATTACTAGACACAAACCTATCTTCTTAGGGAGACGATAACCGATGTGAGGTAAAAGCAAGAATGTATCTTCGACTTAGTTACCGGAGACTATTTCTAAGTTATACCACAATTTGGAAGAACGCTGACCAGGTATAGGTGTAATATATATAAATATATTCCTAAATATGTAATAAAGTTATTTTTTGTCTGATCAGTCGATTTAATAATTTACCATGCGTACATTGATGTTGGGACTTTACCCTCCATGATTGGTTGCGAGGGAGTAAAAGCCGACGGATACATAATAACTTAGCGTTTTGCAGAATTAAGAAATAAACATGTCTTGTCTATGCGTTTGTATCTATGTAAACCATGACTACTCTTTAATTTCGCTTTCTTAACTAAACCAAAAAGTTAAAAAGACATCGCACGAAAGATGACACAACCATCATACTGATAGGTCTTTAAGTAGCAATATTGTAATTTTGGAGATAAAACAATATATTTATCTCTACAGGCAGGAAAATCGCATTTAACTTCTGGTATCTTAATCGTATTTTAACGATAATGAACTTTGGACGAACATGGCACTCAAATGGTCAAAAACCTTAAAAGAAACAACAGTTCTTTAAAGGTTATTCAAAGTCATTTCGGGAAACATTTAGCACATAGCTTATCTCCTCTCAAGTATCGTTTCACAATCGAAGTAATTTACTGAAGATACAGGTATATTGTTTATTAACTGCTTAGGCGATCCGGCCCATCATAAATAAATGTATATTAGCTCATTAGGAAATGAACTTCGGGACGCAATATCAATTACCAGCTACTGAATATCATTTTATTGTATTGCTATATATAAGATACCTAATTGCTGACAAATGTTTTCCATCTATGTGGAGACGATTACATCTGTCAACGCGGAAGTAGAACCTGACCTAGGCAAACTTTATGATTGTGAATAAGTTCCTTTGCATTGTAATAGCGAAATTAAGTAATCTAAAGTTGGTAATTCCTAACAATGAGATTGTGGCAAAGATTTACCTTATGCACCTTAAAATGAAATACGAGTTCAGTAATAACATTTACAAGCTAAGTCACTCGACATATGGTGGTCAAAATGGACGTTCCGGTATGAGCAGAGAGTCACTTACGTCTCGTAAAACTTATTTTTAAAATTTTATGTTTTCATGCTAAATAGATTGTTAATTTATTACAAGGTCGAGGTCATTGTACACTAAAATAAGACTATTTAACAAAATTATCATTTCATCTCACAAGGCAATTTCATATTTAAATTTCATATGTGGGCGATTTATGTTGCCACGCAACAACAACCTCCAACGCATTTTCCTTAACATGTCAATTTTCCATTATTGTACAATGTTACATTTATATAAACAAAATGCATACATATTCCTTTGCACATTAATACAATATCAATGTATCATAAACTCACTCATCGGTCTACAACCACTTCTTTTTAAATGCACTCGTTAGTACACAGTAGCAAAAGACCAGTGGAAATCCGGTAGTCTTTTACCAGTGCCATCTCAGTAAAATTTTTCCCAAAATATTATTTTTCAACAAAAAATCTTTCTACAACATTCAATTTTTTTACCTGACATACAATGTTCCATTAAATTCCCTTTTCAAACTTCACCTTATTTACTTTCAAAATACTTTCGATACGTTATCAAAATACTGCATATACACGATGCGTCAAAATAACCTTGCACGTGACGTCACTTGACATTAGTGAAGAAGAAACAAAAGTGACACTCATATAATTAGTATTGTAAAACAAAAAAACAAAATTAACAACAAAACATAGAAACACGTTGAATTTTGTTTGTTTGCGCTCGAAACCTGTCAAAAGTGAAAATACTTTGTCGCAAAAATTTACTTTTTGTAATGAATTATTATCTCGTTTTTTAGTTTAAAAAGTTAAATTTACACTTACCTAGTGTTATTATGGTTGTCGTCGAATCACTTGTATTAAACCATTCTTTCCACCCAATTCTCTCAAAATGGACGTACTCTAACAATCAAGTGTGAAACTTATAATTATTTAAATAAAAACTACTAAAAAATGTTTAAAAAGGCATCCAGATCGACCAATATCAGGAAAATTCCTAAGGAACCCTTACATAAATTTGAAAAGACGGGAAACGTTAATGGCGATAAGCGAAGTGGAAACAATCATTACAGAAGATAAACAAATTGAAATAGTTGCGGAAATGACAGTGAACCCCATACAATCAACCTCAATAGTTGCAAATACTTGTGAGACGTGTCTCAAAACTGTCAAACGAGTTTTGAGAATAAATTTCACCCTACAAAATGAAAATGCTCCAGCAGCTGACAGAAGATGATTCAGACTTTAGGCCTGAATTTTGTGGAAAAGAATAAGAAAATGGCTCACGAATCCGATTATCTCAAAATATTGTGCTTTAGTGACGAGCCTACCTTTTTCTTAATACTAACGTGAGACACTGGAGTGACACAAATCGTCACATTTTCAATGAAGGCCCTAGCCAGTTTCATCAAAAGTAAACGTGGCCAGGGTTTCTAGGAAACTACAATTGGCCCTATATTTTAACACAACTTTGACTGGATAAGTAAATCTGGAAATGCTAGAGAATGCCATTGGAGCCTTAATCCTGGAAATACATGAGGAAAATCACAACGAATTCGGTAATTTAGAGATATCTTTCCTGCAGAATATCCTGGTAGGTGGACTGGACGACGGGCTTAAAGAGTAGCCTGCTCGTTCTCCAGGTATGGTACCGCTAGATTTCGATTTGTGTTAAATCAAAAGTTGATGGTACGCCAGTTAACAAAATTGAAGATCTAAAGCAAAGGATTCGTAAAGAATGCAGATCAATTTCACCAGAGACTTAAACGCGTTCGGGAAGAGTTTTTGTCTAGAATTTTTATTTCCAAGAAGTCAACGGTAAACATGTTTTTAAAGTTTTTATTACTATAATTTTTCTTTATTTGCCACTGTTAAACTACTAGCGTCATCAGCTGTTTCCTTTAAGTGTCATATAACGCATTAAATCGTATTCTTATCACCTGCAAGCATAGTATCGGAAGATTATTTTTTCTAGCGTGAGGGTGTACAAGTTAGTACAATATGCGTGCTAATGTTAGTGTGCCCAATTTTAGTCTGCTTAAGTGACTTGGTAACCCCTTCTCATATACTTGGGATACAACCATATTTCGAATTTAGGTTTGATCTCTTTCAGATCACTGTTTGTATTGTCCGACTCATGCACCAGTGCTGCAGTACACCGTCTTTATAAATTTGTTTAGCGTCTTCTAAAAGAAATGGTAAGCTACCTACATTCTCGTTTTCCGCGACCTTGACGAATGTCGACTTCGAAGTTGCCTATAATTCCCACGTGACTAGGGATCCAGTCTATCACTAGGTGAACTTGTCAGTAAAAGTCAGTTTCTAATTTCTCAACCCGAACATTCGACTGCGCTGCGAGAATCGGTAAAGAGATATATCGGTCGTGATAATAGTTTTCACGAAAAGCAAGGCATGTTTTATGACGATTAATTATGCGGTAAATACGACCACAGTATGGAGTGAAAAGGGTGGTTAATGCCATCAGATAAAAAGCCGCAACCTACACTGTTGGGTGTTTTAGAGCCATCGATGTAGATAAATCGGTACCCTTCGAAGTATTCCGCAACTCGCGATACATTTGCTGATGCTTACATTCGTCGTTTCAGTTTTTCTTGCAGGCTCCTAGGGATGGATCGAACTTCGGACGGAATTTCTTACAGTTACAGTTGTCTCGTATGGGACATCGCGGGTAAGTTATAATTATCTAGTATTTCCTTACAACGTACGGTGCAAGGGAAGTGATTGTAGGCCTATTTAAACACATTGAGATTGCAGTTGAGCAGCAAGTCATAATGGGGTGACAGGATTTGATACAGTTCTCGTACAATAATTCATTATGAGTCTTTCGAAGCGTTACGATAACGGTTCTAAGCCCGCCCAGTAGACGCAATATCTAGGGATTGTACGAAACATATTAGAGCTAAGTTCAGCGCTGTATATGAGGAGATTCGCGTGGGCTAGCCATGAATTCCTGGTTAAAGAAAAAACTGAACCATAATCGACTTTCGAAAGTATCGTATTACTGATGTAAAACTGTGTAAACTGATCCACAAACGTTAAATTGTGACCGTTGTAAAATTAACGGTTACATTGGAAAAGTTTATATCGAATCAATTTTGAATCAACGTTCGAATAATTCGAAAATTTTAATTCAGCCAGAGAAATTAATGTTATCTAGAAGCGAACAAGATGGAAAATATTTTATCAAAGTAAGAATTAAAAATCAACTGCAAATTTTTGAAGTTAATTCTGGTGCAGGATTTACACTCAAACCAGGGAATGATTTCAAACGTCTAAAATTAGATGTCGAATTACAACCAACCAGCGTACGTTCGACCAACGTGGATTCGACATTAGGAATACATATTGAAGAGTTAAATGACTCATTGTGTACAAAATTTTTGGAACCAATCCTGTTGGTTGAATCTAACCCTGAAATTATTTGTAAATACAATGAAATTTTCAAACTTGTTGTTAGATGTATTCGAGGAGTAGTATGTTCATTAAAACTTCGATATAAAGCAAAACCAGTTTTTCTACGAGAACACGTTCCACTTGGTTTATTAGATAAGATCGATGCGGAATTAATTATATCCATTGGTAGAAAACGGTTTCCAAAGTTCTAGTTAGAGATTGGGGTTACCATTAGGGTAATACCCCTGCCTGATGGTACTGTCAGATTATGTGTAAATTACAAGATCGCTGTTAATCGACAGGTGACGGATGCACATTATCCGATTCAAAAATGGACGAAATCTGGAATAATTCACATACTTTCTGTCGTTTAGATTTGTATAAAGCCTATTTACAAGTTCAAGTCGAGGAAGAAAGTCAAGTAATTCAAACCATTTCAACGTATCGGGGTATGGTATGAATCGTCTTTCATTTGGTATTAAGACAGCACCAAGTGGGTACAACAGAATACTTAATCAAATTTTATGTGGATTAGATAACGTTACATCGCATTTTGATGATATTATGGTGAATGATTCAAAGCTCAACGTTATAAACGATTATTAGCAACTCTTGACCGTCTTACAAAATATAATTTATACTTAAATTGCAGTAAATGTCAATTTTTTAAGGAAGAAATTGCATTTCAGGCACCTTATCAAAAAAATTCAATGCGAAAATCCACATAAGGTTGAAGAAATTCTTAATGCCCCAAAAATGTAGGTCAACTACGACAGTTTCTGGGTTTAGTAACCTACTACAGTCGGTTTATTCCAAATTTGTTAGAACGTACGTTCCATCTTCGCAAATTATTAAGGAAAGATCAAAAGTGGAAGTTGACCGCAGAATGTGAAAGTGCATTTATAAAATAAAAGGTGAATTCGTCAGCGATAGAATCCTAATTCCATTCAATCCTGATTTCCCAATTACCTTAGCTGGTGACGTTGACCTGTAGGTATTGGAGTAGTGCTATCACATATTATTCAAGACGAAGATCGTTCAGTAGTATCTACCATTTCAAGTTCACTAACTACAGTTAATCCAACTACAGTCAGTTACACAGAAAATCACTGGCTATAGCTTTGCAGTTGGGAACCTTTTCAAATATCTACATGGTCGAAATTTTAATTTAACTACTGATAATTATCAACTTGTGAGAATTTTTCGTCAGAATAATAAAATTCCAGCAATGGCAGAGCAAGGCTTACTCGTTATGCAGTTTTCTTATATTCATTTCGTTATGAAATAGTGCATCGTAAGAAGATATAACATGCTAATGCTGACTATTTATCCAAAGTAACGACTTCTTCAACGCTCCAGGACTTGAAGCCAATTTAGACAAAGAACCAATGGACTTGTATGATCAGATAATGAATCAAATTTTAAATATTCATGTCACATGTCAAACATTAAAGCAGAAACAGGATTAATTAGCCTTAAGAGACAAATTCTAAAGGATTCAATATACAAAATTATAGTATACAAGCTGATGTAATTTTCAAAAGATTACGATTAGTAATTCGTAAATCGCTTCAGCCAGCAGTTTTAAGAGAACTGCACCGTTTTCATGTTGGTATTATCCGAATGAAGCAATTAGCAAGACGTTATGGTGTATGGAAAACGTCGATAGCGGTAATAGAAGGATATTGCAAAAGTATGCACATGATGTTGATGTTAACACACATACATACACACATATGCACACATACGCACACACACACTTTACGCACGCACGCACGTTTCACGCGACTCACGCACGCACGCACTCACGCACGCACGCACGCACGCACACACCCACACGACACGCACGCACGCACGCACGACGCACACGCACGCACGCACGCACGCACTCACTAGCACACGCACGCACGCACGCACGCACGCACGTACGCACCACGCACGCACGCAAGCACGCACGCACGCACGCACGCACCCACACACACACGCACACACCCACGCACCCACGCACGCACGCACGCGTGCACGCACACGCACGCACGCACCACGCACACCAAGCACGCACG
>JARFJB010000050.1:442500-483332 GCA_036346205.1 Vesta saturnalis
AGTTGTACCATTTGGGCTCAGTTCTTCATCAGCGGCATTAGTAAGAGCTATGCAAGAGATTTTGAACAAATTTGAACATTTTTGTATGCATTATATAGGTGATATTTTAATATTTAGTAAAGACGAAGAAGAACATTGCATGCATATAAAATCATCATGGAAGCATTAGCTACAAATGGATTAAAATTAAACTTAGCTAAGTGTTATTTTTATGAAACAAGTTATGTATTTGGGATACGAGATAGGACAGACATTAAATTAAATACCGATAGACTAGCTGAGATTAAAGAATATCCACGTCCAAGAAATCTAAGAACATTGAGAGGTTTTCTAGGGTAGTGAACTACTATCGGAAGTTTGTGCCAGGGTATGCCAAATTATATATTCCCTTGGTAGATTTATTGAAAAACAACGTTAGATGGAAGTGGATAAGTTAAAGAAGAAGATTTTATCAACATTAAGGAAAGTTTACATAAAACGTGATTTTAAGACACCCAATTTTAATTTACCATTTATATTGAAGACGGATATCTTTTTATGCTATTACAGCTGAGTTAAGTCAAAAGCATGAGGAAATGTTCCTATTTGTTTCCTTTCAAGAGTTTTAAAATAGGTACATGAAATTAAATATACTACAGCAGAGAAGGAGTTATTGGCTATCGTTTATGCAGTAAATAAATTAAAGTTTTATTTATTAGGAAATAAATTTAAATTGAAACAGGTAATTCTGATCACATTTATGAAGACTACGAATTTTAAGAATCACAGAATGTATCATTGGTCACTACTTTTACAAGAATATGATTTTGATATATGTCACAGACCGGGTAAAGATAATATGTAGCTGACGCTCTAAGTAGAAAGACAACATATAGGTTAAAGAAAATAGAGTTTATGTGCATTTGAGCAAATTAAACCAACGTATTTAGTACAAGAACTAAGAATAATACAACATTCAACTAAATTTAATTTAAAGAGAAAATTTTAGCATCGCAAGAAAAGATATACAAGGATTACAGCATTTTAAATGAAAGGGTTATTAAAATTTTCAATGCAAGACAATTAGTAGTCGTGGATGAAGATCTAGCTAAATTTATTATTACGGACTGCACAAAACATATGGACATTTGATTAGAAAACATGGTTAATATTCAGAGAATTTTATGCAAAGAAAGATTTAACTTTTAAAAATATTATAAATGGATGTGAACTTTGCATTTTAGCCAAAGGAAAGAACCATACTAATCTTAATATTGTGAAAAGTATTAAAGTGAGTGAACTGCTGGAGATGATAGCGATCGATTACATTGGGAATTTAGAACCTGGACAAAATGGTTATAAAAATATATTAGTAATTGTTGATATTATTTCAAAATTCATTAAACTCTATCCTAGCAGAGAATCTACGTCAAGACAAGCTACGATTTCAGTTGAAAAGTTCATGCAAGAGACAGGAAGAGCGAATCCATCCTAGCGGATAACGCAACATATTTCAGAAGTGCTAAGTTTGTGAAGAAATTTGAAGAAAGTGGATAAAATATATTTCTGTTCTATTAGACATCCTCAAGGCAATCCAGCTGAAAGGTATATCAAGGAAGTGATAAAATTTTGAGAATATTTACACATGAAAAACATAATGCCTGGGTAAAATATTTAAAAATTATAGAGAAGTGTAAACGAAGTGCCAAATGTTAGAACGGAGGTGGCTCCAATAACATTGATGAAAAAGTCATACCAGAAAGACCTTGGAGACAGAAACAAGATGGAGTTGAGGTACAAGATTTAATACAAGAAGTTAGAAGGAGATTATGGACAATTTTGAACAATTACGAAAAGAAACTGTTATCAAAGATTAAGAAGAAAGTAACGTTTAAAGAAGGTGATTTGGTAATTATACGTAGATTAGTAGTGGCAGATAGAGCACATAATGTGTGAAACTACTATTCCATACGAAGGACCATATAAAGTTAAAAATGTTTTGTACTACGTATGAGTTACTAAATTTAGAAGATGATAGTAGTAGAGGCAAGTTTCATATATCTATGATTTACCCATATTTAAAGGATTAGTTAAGGTAGGACAATTAAAGAATTAAATATTTTCTTCAGAAATTTCAAAAATATCTTATTTAAATTAATTTGAGATGGTTAGATAAGATTAAGATAGGGATTGGCGAGTTTAAGCTGGTAATTTCTTTAGAACAATTTGAGATCAAGTACGATACTTTTAGGATGCATTTAATTGATGTAATTTGGTATACGATTGCAAGAAAGTGGATTTGTTTTGGTTAAAACAGGCTTAATAAAATTTGTACATTGTTTCAGTCATAAAAATCATTGTGCTACATAAAAACATGTCAGGAAGGTTAAATAAAGTTATTTCTGTAAGTACGATTAAGTTCGTAGTTTTGTTTCATTAAATTACAGTTCACTAAAAGTATTTTGGCATTTGGATGTTTTACAGGTGTTTAACACACAGTGTACAGTTATGTTTATATTAGGGACATATTGTAAGTAAGGTAAAATGCAGGAAAATGTTAAAATTGAAAAAGGGTTACAGTACGAACATAATTTAATATAAATGGAAGTGGATGTGCGATAAACAAAGTGGTGCATAGTAAACATTAAGAACATTATACAGAACAATTTTACATACAGATACATTTTATGTAAGATTTTGAAGAAATGTGTTAGACAATATGGTTTATTAAAGTGACTTAAATTTAAACGATAAAAGCAAAGTTGAAAATGATAAAGACAGATTTTAAGTTATATAAATAACATTTTGATTAATTTGAACGTCATAAACGCACATTATTTGTATATTTAAATTAAGTTAGGTTAAGTTTTAAATTTAAGGTTTTTTTACAAATTTATAGTTTTTTGATTAATATGAGCTTAAATTTCTTAATGTGATTAATAGGAGGTTTTCCTCATTTCCATACAGTATTTACTTTGTACAAGTCATTTGAACATAAATTTAGTGAAATGGGCTAACTATACAAATTTCCTATGTTAAACAGAATTTTCCTCTAAATTTAAGATTTTGGACATATAATAAATGTTTTCCAATTCAAATTTTCGTCCAGATCACGTATATGTAGTTTATTTAAGTGTAGAAAGTAAGATTTTTAGATATTAGCAATTTCAGTTTAGTATAAGTCAATTCGTAAAATTTTAAGAGAGTTATACCAAGTTTGGTATGAAGTTGTGGAATTTTGCACAGATTTATTTCTGTTTTAAAATTTAAATCATTAGTTTATAAGAAAATTATAGCATAATTTATAATTTAGATAAGTTTCTGAATTTATTTTGACCAATCATAGACTTGGTTACATTGTTTGGATTTCTAAAAAAATTGAGAATGTTGTAACTAACAGAAGGGTATATAAAGAATTTCTCCTGAGCAGACTTATCTCTCTCTCTCTCTCTCTCTATTTTTTTCTATTTCATCCAGTTGTTTTGCAAAGTTTAAAAGTGTAGTGTTTGTGTTAACAAGTAAGTTATTTAACCACATTTATTATCGGAGATTTTAATACAAGTTTAACGGAGAAACGAGAAGTTCAGAAACAATTGTTCTTAACCTACATTTGTTAAAATAAAGTTAGGTTACCGATATTTGTCCATGTTCGTAAAGTTTATTACGAATTAAACTTAACAGTTGTTACGATTAATGTTTGACGAGTTTAAAAAGGTTCGGTTGTTTAAATTCATTTGTGGTTACGTTTTCTAAAATAAAATTTTATTCCTTTTTTTCCAACTGGTATTTTATTCCTGCGACATTTTAATAATTAATATTCCATTCGGATGCTAAAAAGAAAAGTGATGTTAATTTATAAATTCTACCTCTTTAAAACATTATATAAACCGATAATTGTTGAAACATCTTAAAACAATTTAAATAAATATTAATATCAATAAATTTAGTGGTTGAGTGAAACTTTTAAGCAAATAATAAGCACATTTACCACAACAAAAGCAATCATTACTCGAGGGCCAGTGTGAAATTATTGGAAGTATTGCAGCAGCGAACTTGGTGGATTAATAACTTCGATCATCGATTGGAAAGAGACTACGTATATAATTGGAACCACCTGTATGAAAACATCCGTTTGCAGATATGACGATGCACATGTGAGTTAATTTTTAATCTTAACCCTGCTAGTTATATTCATATTTGTGTGACTTCCTGCATTTATATTTTTATGTATATGTACATGTTTATATTATAGTTGTGTAAACATCTGTAAAACAAGTAGAAATTTATTTTATTTCCAAATTCTAATTTCAATTTCCATTATCAAGCTAAAATCACAATTTTAAGAAGTCATCATTTAGAAAATTTGATAGTTTGGTATTTGAGTTCATTGAATACGCAACGCATGCGTTATGGTACAAATCTTAGTAAGGCACATTTAATATACAAGATCTTTGATATAACGTGGAATCCACATAATATAGAACTAGTTAATAATACCAGCAGTACATTTAAATGCAATATAAGTCAATTCAATTTATAAAAACATTAAATATGCATCAAAGATTAAATTACATTCAAATTTAATTTTCAAATCAGAACTATACCCAAAAGAGTACGTGCATAATAAAAATTATTTACAAATACAAATTAGAACAATCTCTCCATCAAAGTTTTATATCGATTTAATTTTGATTTATTTTAACATCTAATATATATATTGAGATGTTTACATAAAGTAAGACAGGGATCGGATAGTTTTAACTAGCAATTTCTTTAAAAAGGGTTGATTTCAAGCTTGATACATGTGCGAGACATTTATTTGATGTAATTTGGTTCACAATGACTAAAAAGTGGATTTGTTTTGAGTAAAACAGTCTAAATAAAATTTATACATTTTGGTTTAATCATAAAAAGCATTGTGCTACTTACAAAAATGTCAGGAATGTTAAATAAACTTATTTCTGTAAATTCAATTCTGTACTTTAGTTTGTTTCAGTAAATTTCAATTAATCGAAAGTATTTTGGCATGTGAATATTTTACAGGTGTTGTACACAATGTGTAAAGATAGATTTATATTAGGAATTTTGTATAAGTAGATTAGAATGCAGAAAATTTGGTAAAAGTTAGGAAAGGGTTATAATATGAACTTAATATGATCATTTCTCACATATTTTTGGAAGCGATTGTGTGACAAACATAGTGATGCATTTTAAATATTAAGAACAGTGTATAGAACATAATCATACAAATATATTTACATGCAGATACATTTTTTTGGTAGAATTTTATAAAAGTGTGTTAAACGATATGACTTCTTAGTGTGACATTAAAATTATACAATGCAAGCAAGATGAACAATAAATATAATAAAGACAGTTATTAAGTTATTTGGATCAACATTTTAATTTACATGAACGTTTTTAAACGCAATTTATTTATATTTTTAGAATTTAGTTAGGTTGTCTTAAATTAAATGTTTTTTCACAAATTTATAGTTTTAGAGTAAAATAGGATTAAATTGAATTGTTAAAGTGAATAATAGGAGGTTTTCCTCATATTTACGTGAATTAACTTGGTACATAGCATTTCAACGCAAAATTTATGAAATTAGGTTGATTATATAGTTTTATTTGTAAAGATAAAATTCTTTAAATTTAAGATTTCGGACTTTAGATGTGGTTTTCTAATGTAAAATTTTGTCAGGATTACATATATGTAAGTAATTTAAGTGTAGTTTATAAGATTAGTTAGATATAAGCAATTTTAAATTAGAATAGGTCATTTTGTGTAATAGTTAAAAGAACCATATCAAGTTGCATATCTATTTATGCGTAATTTTACACAGATTTCATTTCTGTTATTAAAATTTACATCTATAATTGTATAAGAAGTTATCGTTAAAATTCTAATTTAGTTAAGTTTTAAATTATTTTCGACCAATCAGACACATAGTTACATCATTTGAATTGCTAAAAAATGGAAGATGTGGTAACCAACAAAAGGGTATAAAAGGAATTGCCTTGATCAGATCTCTCTATAATTTGCCAGTTGTTTGAATAGTTTAAAATAGTGTAGTGATTCTTGTGCATCAAGTAAGTTTAAATAACCTCAATAATTATCGGAAATATTTTAATATAAACGGAGAGACGAGAAATCAGGGCAATTGTTTTAAACCGACAATTGTTTAAAATTTAAGTTAGGTTACCGATACCTGTGCACATTCGTAAAGTTCATTACGAATTATTTTCTTACTTGTGACGATTTATGTTGAACGTTTAAAATTTCGTTTGTAAATTTGAATATTGGTTACGTTTTGCCAAAATAAAATCGTAATCATTTTTCTCAATTGTGTTTTATTTGCTGCTGCGATTTTAAATAATTTATATTTGAGCCGGAGCCTAAAAATAAAGTGACATTAACTTAAATCATTCACAACCATTAAATATTATTTAAACGATAAAGTTAGAAAGCATTAATACATTTAAATAAAACATTATCGATTTAAAATTTGTGGTTGGGTGAAGCTGTAAAGGGTAGAAATATTAGCAGTTACCGAAGCAAGTGAACAACAACCTGAGCACCAGTCTGCAGCTAGTGGGTGAATGGTAGCAGTGAACTTACATCAAGATTCTCGATCTTCTTGAAAGTACCTGCATCTATTTGGAACCACCTGTGTGAGACATCTGTTTGCAGTTTGGAATTTGATGTGAGTTAAATTATGATCATAACCCTGTTTATTTTTTTCATATTGTGTAATTCTGCAATTATTATTTGTTATATGTATAGGTGTATATGTTTAAATAATACTTGTAAACACCTGCAAAATAAGCAAAATTTTAAATTATTTCAAATTTTAAATTTCATTTATCCAGTTAAAATTATAAACACAAATTCAACAAGTCATTGTTTGAAAATTCTGACATTTTTGATAATTGTATTCAGTAACTTTATAACGCATGCGTTATTGTATAAATTTTGTTCAGATACATTTTCATAAGATATTTTTATAAAGTGCAATCCACATATATTTTCGAACCAGATATTATTTCACTAAACCTGAACCCTATCCAAATTGAGATATAGAGCTAGTCCGGTATAAGTATACAAATATAATTATTATTATATTAATCATTATTAAACCATAAACCTTATCCCTATTGAGATAATTATATATTAATTACATTATTTATTTACATTTATTTACGTCCCAAATTATATATACAAAGTGTTTGGTACATCGATGCAAAGATTTAAAGGGTGATAGAATACGTGATTTTGAGCCGATTTAGCAAACATACCCATATACCAAGTGTTGCCGTTTTGAGATAATGCCACTTTTAATATTTCTTGATTTTACCGTGTTTTTCTGCAAATATCGAAGTGTAAAGATAACAAGCCGTCTTATCGCAAATTTATACTAAGTTTTTATTCTATGAAGTGATTGTTCATATTCTTTATCAGAAAACTAATATGTCTTTGGTTCTAGCTAGAACTTCAAACATGAAAGTTTTAATTTGTTACAAACTTCACTAGTAAATTCAAACGTGATTTAGTCTAAAAATCTTTCGTTAATTTTTTCCAATTTCAGTAAAACTTCTTGGGCAATGGTCTTTAAGATAGCATAAATAGATTTACAAAAAATTTTTACAAACTGGAAAATTGAATTTAATTAAAGTACCCCTAGGCGCATTCGCCAAAACGTAAAATAGCCCTTCATTATTTAGTTTAAATAGTTTAAAAAAAGCAGATTTTTAGAAAATGTCCGATTTATTAAAACATTAATAGTATTATTATTGGTGTTCAAAATTAGTACTGCACGAGGCAATATTATATTGAGTATCAAGAACAGTAAGGGACGTTTACCGGTCGCCGGCCATCTTTGGAGGCTGAGCGATAGCGAATTTGGCCGGAGATCGGTACAACCCTTAATGTTCGTGATGCTCATACTGTTTTTTGCACGATTGTATTAAATTTACCACAATTGAAATTATTTCCACTAAATAAACGAAAAGTCAAAAGTGACGTTTTAAATAGCAATGTAGATTCACTTGAAAATAAACTCGATTTTGCTAAGAAAATTTTAGTTTCTGTAAACTCAAGTACTGGGTGGAGCGATAACCGCAAAACATTTTCTAAAAATCTGCTTTTTTAAACTATTTAAACTAAATAATGAAGGGCTATTTTACGTTTTGTGAATGCGCCTAGGGGTATTTTGGTAATTAAATTCAATTTTTCCAATTTCTGAAAATTTTTTCTAAATCTATTCATGCTATCTTAAAGACCATTGCCCAAAGAAGTTTTACTGAAATTGGAAAAAATAACGAAAGATTTTAGACTAAATCCACGTTTGAATTTTAGTGATTGCTTTTTACAAATTAAAACTTTCATGTTTAAGAAGTTCTAGGCAAGAACCAAAGACAGTTTAGGCTTTTCTGATAAAATAATATGAACAATCACTTCATGAGGAATAAAAAACTTAGTATGAGTTTGCGATAAGACGGCTTATTACGCTTGTACACTTCGATATTTGCAGAAAAGCACGGTAAAATCAAGAAATATTAAAAGTGGCATTATCTCAAAACGGTAACACTTGGTATATAAGTATGTTCTTAAATCGACTCAAAATCACCTATTATATCACCCTTTAAATATTACATTGTATAATATATATATATATATATATATATATATATATATATAATCATTAATTGTATTTTATTTAAAATTAACCTTTAAAGTACATACAGTAAAAGATCAACTTGAGGACTTGAACCCACGACCTCCACTTTGCTAGAGTCTCTTCCATCTGAGCTATCGAGGAGGCAAGTCACAATCGATTCAAACTTGAACTGTATGTACTTCCCTAGTTACGATGTATTATAATTATTATACACAGAATGAAGAATCACAGTCAACTTTTTGAATGTCATGAGTCCGCAATTAAGGCTTCACATGACAACACGTACACTGATTGTTAATTTTATTTGCTGTATGCAACTGTAATAGATAACTATAGAAATTGGTTTAGTGAACGAAGAAGTTCAATTTAATAATCATAATTGTATTTTATTTAGAATCAACTTTTAAAGCGCATACAGTAAAAGATCAACTCGAGTGGGACTTGAACCCACGACACTCAACTTTGCTACAGTGGGTTGCTCTTCCATCTGAAGACTATCGAATGGTTAGGAAGTCACAATCGATTCAAACTTTAAAACTGTGTGTATTCTAGTTCACACGCTACACGCAACGAAAACGCACACGCAACTGCACACGCACACGCACACTTGCACACGCACACGCACACGCACGCAGCACGCACACGCATCAGCTACACGACACGCACACGCACACGCACACGCACACGCACACGCACACGCACACGCACACGCACACGCACACGCACTGCACTGCACCGCACGCACCGCACGCCACGCCACGCACACGCACACGCACGCACACGCACACGCACACGCACACGCACACGCACGGGCACGCAAACACGCACACGCACACGCACCGCACGACGCACACGCACACGCACACGCACCACGCCACGCGCACGCGCAGCATTCCGCGCTCGCGCTCGCGCACGCGCACGCGCACGAACACGCAAGCGCACGCGCACGCGCACGCGCACGCGCACGGCACGCACGGCACGGCACGCACACGCACACGCACACGCACACGCACACGCACACGCACAGCCAGCGCACGCGCACGCACTAGCACTCGCACTCGCACTCGCACTTGCACTCGCACGCGCACTCGCACGCGCCACACACACACACACACAGATATATATATATATATATATATATATATATATATATATATATTTAATTTTTCTTATATAAGATTTTTTAAGATTCGTTAAATTATTTTGCGTGAAATTAAAACACGAAAACAACTCGTAACAAAAACTTTTGTTTTAAATCGAAATATTAAAACGATAATTTAATTACAAAAATCTGTTTTTGTTAAGATACGCGTAATCGACATTTTATAACCACACTTGTTTTAATTAAATATGAAAACTACAATTTTCATTTGCTATTGGAACTTTCTCACTTATTTTGGGTTAACCGATTTAATTACGAGAATGATTAAAATTTTGACACGCACTTTGTTTACACGTTCAACTTAGATAAAATTTACAAGGAGCCAGAAATTTCTAATGCACATCCTTATGTAGACATTCTATACAAACAATATAACATGACCCGCTTTCCTTAACATCTCATACCTTTCTAAAAGTCTGGGTCATTCTACATTTACAAACTGTATTTAACTAAAACTAAACTATTCTGTATGCCACAGGAAAACTGATATCAGAAATGGATTCAGCAACTCAAAAAGCATAGGAACACATCTATTTGCAATCTGAATTGTCTATGTTAACTCAAGTTCTATCTCAAAGTTCGATAAAATTCCAAAATATATTATATATATATATATATATATATATATATATATATCAAACATTTAATTGTTGCCAAAATATATTTTTAAGCATTCAACTTTTGACGTGCAATGTTACCAAAATGATATTAATGTAAGCGCCAACTTAAACATGCTAATAAGTAACATCTTAATCAGTGTCTGACTTTACCAATTGTCAATCAAAATTTAATGTTGCCAACCTAATTTTGGAAGCATTCAACTTTTGACGAGCAATGTTACCAAAATGATATTAATGTAAGTGCCAACTTAAACATGCTAATAAGTAACATCTTAACCTCATTTTCTGACTTGACCAATTGTCAATCAAAAATCTAAATGTTGCCAAACCACATTTTCGGAAGCATTCAACTTTTTGACGTGCAATGTTACCAAAATGATATTAATGTAAGTGATATATGATTAATTACCAAAAAAAATTGTTTAGCCCGATGTATTAATAGACCACTGTTGAGAAAACTTAAAAACTTGGCAAATTGAAATAGTATACATTCGTCTCCATAGCAATAACATTACATTAAAATTGTATAATCAATGTTCAAATTCCAGTAAAGCTATCACCATCACTACTTGGGTCTATATTGATTATCGCTGGTGCCAGGTTCCAGAGTCAATCGTGCTCCAGAGTTACAGATTTTCGAGATAATACATTTACCTTGCGATACTGATTTATATCCGTTTATTTATAACTAAATAACTATTTGAAGCAATATAAGTACTGCGTACACCAAGATATTTTTTATTATAACGAATAAGCTTTATTTTTATACTAATGATAAGGTGATGATGTTAAAATAAAGTGATAACATAAGTAAGCAGCTTAAACGTCATGTCGTGGTGTTGAGTACTTAACACATTCAATTGTACGAATTTCATTTTTAATTTTCAGGTTTGATTTTTATAATCAGTAGCAGAAATGGCACAAATATTATAAGCTGTTTTATGGGAATAAAAACAATAATAAATACTAAAGCGTTGTTTAAAACGGTTCAATTTTCTTTACCCAAAGGCCAAAACGAGTGAATAATGAACAACACTATATAATAATAAGAAAAACGAAAATAAAGGTTAATAGTTACCACATCCAAACAAAATATTCAATAAAAAGGAGAGAGAAGGTTTACTTGAAACATTAACGTTACAAAATACACCTAAAAAACCTTCAGTTTGGTATAGATATGTAGATGACACATTTGTTATTTGTAGACATGGAGAAGAAGCACTGCATGAGTTTTGGTTTTATAAATGGTATACATCCTAGTATTCAGTTTACCATGGAAAAAGAAACTAATGGAAGTTTAATTTCTTAACATATTAATATCTAAAAATAATAATTCACTATCTTTTAAGGTTTACAGAAAGCCGACACACATAGATACCTTCATAAATTATCCAACCACCATCCACGTCAAAAATTAGTGTAATTAAATCTTTAGTAGATCGAGCAAAACGAATTTGTGACCCTGAATTTTGAATGATGAATATAAATATTTAAGAAAATCCTTACAAGATAATGGATATTCACTTACAGATATTAATAATGTTATTACACCTTCTAGGCGTAACCTTAAAGAAAAACCAGTTCTTAATGTTGGTACTGCTTTTCTTCCTTTTATAGCTAATGTTACAAATAGAATTGAAAAATCCTAATCAAATATGGCATTAGGACTATTTTTAAACCTACAAGAAAAATTAAAGAACATTTAAGATCACCTAAATGTGTCAAACCCTTTATCATCTTCCGGAGTGTATAAGTTATCTTGTTCATGTGGAAAAGTATACATCAAAAAACGTAGCTTTGATACAAGACGCAAAGAACATATGAGATTTTGTAGATTGGGTCAACCAGAGGGTATGCTGTGGCTGACCATGCCCTGAATAATCTAAATCATGACATTCAATTTGACAATATGGAAATATTGTCAAGACAAACCATTATTATGTTCGTTTGCAACGTGAAGCTATTGAAATATATAAACACTAATAATTTTAATAGACAAGAAGAAAATCTCCGTTTAAATAGGTTTTGGCATCTTATAATTAAAAAGAGCATAATGATACCTTGATTTTAATTTGTTTTCAACTTTTGGTATGTCTAGGTTTTTGCTGTTTTTTCCTAGACCTTGAAACAAATGCTTTACCAATTATATGTTAAATTACCACAGCACTATAATTTAACATAAGTAGTTGAAATTAAATTGAAAAAAAAATTACAAAGAACGTTCTGCATTGTGCTTTTCATTGTTAATAACACTTCCAATTATTGATAAAGATATCTCTTTGTTAGATTTAACTGGGTTATTTTATTTTATGTAATGTTTGGATTTGTGAATGCTTCTATCATTTTAAAATTGAAGTTTTCACAACTTTACCTTACATCATAACTCGATTAAATTTTGTTAAATGTGTTTTGGCTGGCAAATTTCATTGTTAGCTTTCGTCGTAGAGGTGTTCTGGTTTGTCATCTTTGAGGCAGTTTAATAATTTTTAATTTATGACCTAGTTATTCTTTAAAAAAATTTTATAGTTCGTTTCCCAAATTTATACTAATAGCGGCTTATGTTTATGTTTTAATTTTTCAAATTTGACAAAATTGTTTACTACATCTTTAACAATTTTAAAACATTACTACTGACGAAGATAATTAAGTGTTATCGAAACGTTTAGATTGTATAATTTAAAGTACAATTAAAAATCCCAAAAGATAAGTATTTTATTATGAGTGTTAATGGTGAAAGTTTACATTTTCATTTTCTATTTACTTAATTGAAATATTTTGTCCTGTAAAATTGATAATCTACGCAAACGTTAACTATCCTTTAATACCAAAAAAAATTGAAGATTAAGGAAAATGTTCTGGAAACTTTTATTTAATTTTTTAATTAGCAAAAAAAATTTTCAACCAATTTTTTTTTTTTCAAATGGTTTCTAAATTAATTACTTTCATAAATTTTATCACCAAAAGCAAGTTGTTTTAAAATAAACTTTTGTTTAAAATATGATTTTCGTGGAAAAAATTGATGGAATATGTCATAAATAATATGGATACCAATGGTGAGTAATAAATTAATTTATTTTTTTAATACGGAAGACGTATAAAAATTTAAGACATATTTTTTTCTTTACGGCAGACTTTTCGTAGTTCCGCTCATGATTTTCCTAATTCTGTAGTTGACTTTAAAAGAACACATTGTTACTTTTTTCTTTTAAAATTTTAACCCCCTTTTTCTTTGCTTGCTTTAGTAGGATTGGGGTTTAAAACATTTAAAAAGGAAAAGAATTTTTTAATAAACATTTTGTTTCTGCCGGTTCCGGAAAATTAATTATTTTTTTTTTTCGTAATTTTTTGTATTGGGGAATAATTTCAAATTTTGGGAAACTACTTTAAAAAAAAAATAAAAAATTTAAAAAAACAAAGTTTTGTCCCTTAAAACTTAAAAGATTTTATTTTTGTAATCAAATTTTTAAAAAATTTTAACCCCCTTTTTTTTTTGAAAATGAAAAAATTTTTTTAATTTTTTTTTTCCAAAAGGTTGGGGAAAATTTTCAGTGAAAACAAAATTAAACCAAAACTTAACCCCAAACCAAAACAAATTTTTTTCATAAAAATTTGACCAAACTTTTCATTTACTTAAAACCATTTTTAAACCCTTTAAAATAATTTTAAAATTTTGTAGGTGAAATTGGGTCCCTAAATTTTTTAAAAAAGAATACAAAACCCCTTTTTTAAAAACGGTTAAAAATTTTTTAATTACCCTAAACCAAAAAACATTGCACCTTTTTAAACAAACAAACAAAGAACCAAGAATTGGGTAAACCCCTAAGAAAATTTGAAAAAAACACATATTTAAAAGTAAAATGTTTTTTAAAAATAAAAATTTACCCCACCTTTTTGAGGACCCGAAAAATTTTTAAAAACAGTATTTTATTCGGATTAAGGTTAAAATAAAGAATTTTGTTTAAATAAAAAATAAATTTATTAAAATTAAAAAAACAACCCCCAAAATTTAAACCCAAAATAATTATTTTTAAAAATTTTTTAAACAACACTGTATAAAAAAAAATAAAATTTTTGAAATAAAAATTTTGTTTGGCCAAATTTCCCGAAAACCCCTTTTCTAAGTTGCCAAGTTGGAAAGATAAGGGGGTTTTTTTCTTTTTTTTTTTCTGCAAATTTTAGTTTTGGTTTTTGGTTGGGGGGTTTTTTTTTTTCCCCTTTGGGCCTTTTTAAAAAGGGCTTTTATTTTTAAAAAAAACCTTATTTTGGGGAAAAACCCTTAAGGTTTAATTTAGGGAATTAAAAAAATAAATTTACAAATGTATTTGAATTTTGTTTATAAAAATTTTTTTTCTTAATAAATTTTTTGGTAAAAAACTATAATCAAATTAATTTTTTATATTTTTCCATGTGCATACTTTTAATCATTTCCCAAAAGGCATGTTGTCTTATTTAATTTATTTTTATAAAAAGTTTTACAACTTAAATCTGTACAAACAAATGGGAAACCTTAACATTTTTTTTTGATAAGAAAATTTACCAACATATATCAAACAGAACATTTTGTTTTAGAATTCTTTTTAAATTTATTTAAGGTCAAAATAAAAAATTGTAGCTTCCCAATTTTAAAATAATTATACCTACGGCCCCTTGGATAATTTTTAAAAAAACACGTATCATTTCCTTGAATTTTTCATAATGTTCTTTAAATACCCATTTGACTTTCAATTATAATGCCATTATTAATAAATTTTAAAAAAAAATTTTTTCATAAATTGTAGTCTCATTTGGGTTTATTATCATTAACTTTCTGTGAAACGGTAAGATTTAATTGAAAAATGTTATTACATTGTTTCAAATACCTTTTTACTAATTGTAGATTGTTTTTTAAAAAATTGTTTTAATTTCTATTTTTCTTTTGTTTCTGGTTTCAATCCTTTTCCCGTTTAAATTGATAATTTTAAAACAACATAAAACGGATTTATTTATTTGTAACCAAATGATTAAATTATGATTAAAAATTTTCCAAGAATATAATGGTTTTTAAGGAAAAAATGAAATAACCCATACAGTTTAACTAATAAAACTATAAACGGTGAAACAATCAAAATTTAGTTGTAAAACCGGAAATATGCACTAAAAGGCGGATCGTAATATCTCATTAAACATGGCCATTTTTCGGCCAATGAATGTTTCAAAAGTTTTTGGCCCACCAAAGATTTGGCATGGTACATCTTGGCTAGGAAGTTGTTTTGATTTTAATTGCTTTAATTTTTGTTGAAGCAAGATAAAACCGATTAATTAAATCTTTGTATCTTTTAAATTTATGTTAAGACATTTTATTCAGTGGTTTTTAAAAATTTGGGTTGAAAAAAAAATATTTATTTTAATTGTTACCATTTTAATTTTAGAAAATATTTTAAAATTTATTAAATGATTTTTTTTTCCCGTTTTTTATATTATTTAGATTTTTACAAATATTATAAAGTGGATTTTTTTATTGTCTATTTTAATGTCCTTTCATATTTATCAAAATTTGATTGTTTCATGGTTACAAAAATTATAAACAATTTCTTGGTTGATTTTTAAGACAAATTTGAATTATATGAAAAGAAACTTTAATTATCAAATAAAATACATTTTTTTTGGGTTTTTAATGGAAATGTTTGTAAAATTCTTTGCATAGTAATACTATTTTAAAAAAAAATTTATCAAATTGAAAAAGTTTTATTATATTTTAATCTTTTTTTATTATAAAATTTGGTCCCACCCTTTATTTAAACTTTTAAAACAATTTATCGGTTGAACGTTGGCATTATTTCTTACCCTGTTTTCCTTGTTTTGCATTTCAAAAATTTTTTGTTTTTAATTTTTAATTTTATTTTTCTTTTTATTTTCGGAAAAAAAATTTTTTGTTTTAAATAGTTCAAACATTAGAATGGTAAATTTTAATGTTCATTTAATTTGGCTGAAAATCCTTAATTAAAATTAATTATTTTATTAATTTTTATATAAGGTAATTTTTTAAATTTTTAATTTGGTTTAAAATTTTTATATTAATATTACGGTTATTTAATAGGAAAAGGAGGCCAAAGGGCCCTTAAAATGTTTTTTTAAATTCAAAATTCTTATAGGTTATTAAAATAATTAATATGCCTTATTTTTTTATAATTATTTATATTGTAATTATTTTGTTCTAAATTTGTATTCGTTAATACAGTATACGGGAATTTCATTTAAAGCCAGGAGATATAAACACGGGGGGCGGAAATTTTCCACGCCGTTTAAAAATAACCCTTTAACTCGTTTATCTTGTTAAAACATGATTATTGAAATCGTTATATTAACAAACATATTATTTGTTATTATCCTTCAGCGCATACGCACTATGAAAATTTAACCTTTATTTTTAAAATATTTTGATGAATGAATTTAAAAACAAGAACAAAGATTAAAGGAATATTTTGATTTAAAATAAAATAATAAAAAAACCATTTAAATAGCATTGTTTGCAAAATCTAAAAAAAAGTAATAAAAAGAAATTATTAAAATGTTACTTCATACTTTCCTATAATTAAAGCAAAACTAAAGCAAATAACGCAAACAAGACTTTTGGTAATAAATTTACATTTATAATTTATTGAATATTTTATTTAGATGTCTCAAGAAAGAAAAAAAAATCCCGGGCATCAAAATTTAATTAAAAAAAAGACGCCAAGAAGAACAAGAAAAATGCTTTAAGATTAACACAGTATTTTTAAAAACAAACGACCAGAACTGACCAAGATTATCCGCCAGATTCAATTCAGGAATCATAGGTTGCAGTGTAGATGAATTCAAAATACAAAGTCAGCCAGGACCAACTCCCAGTGAAGATAATCAAATCGTTGAAGAATTTGGGATCTGGGGACTATACTGAAGAGACAGGTGATACAATAAATAAATGTGCATTTGATGACCCAGGGCTTTCCGGAACCAATATCTCAATTCTACAAGTATTATAAAAACGGGTCCTAAACAAATAAAAAACTTTAATTTTCCGCGCGATTTGTTGGGTCGAAAATTTTCTGTTACTATAAAAAACAAAAATGGTGAAGAATGTAATAAAATTGGTTGATTTACTCAATTACGAAAAATAATGTTTATTGCTTTTGTTGTAAACTTTTAACCTTCTCAGAAAATAGATTTATTCAGGGATTTAATGACTGGCATCATATAGCAAATGAACCGCCATGAAAAACTTCCACTCATTACTAACTATAAAAAATGGACAGAGTTGTTTATCGTTCAAAATAAAACACTGTTGTTATTTACACAAACAATAGAAACATTGAAAGTAAACGATGGTATGAAGTAATAAACGAATAATTTATGTAATTCAATTTTATGTAAACAAAATTTAGCACTTGAGGAAAAGCAAAATTTTACAATCGAACAATGGTAATTTTTAAAAATGTATTGAAATGCTAGAAAAGTTTGATCCTATTATATCGGAACACGACGTATAAATAGGATTCTGAATTTCACAAAATGCCAACATATCTGGAGACAAAACCAAAATGAAATACTTTCCTTAATGGCTTTTAATATTAAAAATCATATTATAAATTTATGTCGACAAAATAAATATTTTTCAATAATATTAATTGCACTGGATGTTTCTCATATTGAGCAAATAAGTGTAATAATTCGATTCTTTCATTTCAATTTAGCATTAGGATCGACTGAAATACATGAACATTTTTAGCATTTTATCCAATTTTAGATGTTACAGGGCTGGATTCAACATTTCTTATTGATCTATTAAAACATTAAATTTAGACATAAATAATATAAGACCAAGCTATGATAATGGCTCTAACATGGCGGCAAAAATAGTGGCCTCAAAAGAATTTTAGATTTGAACCCAGTTTTTATGTTCCTTGTGCGAATCAACCTGAATCTAATTAAATTATGCCGCTAATATCAACCATGAAATAATAATTTTTTAATATAATACAAAATTATACAAATTTTCTCAGCGTCTACTAATCGATGGAATATCTTAATCAAGCATGTTACTAATTTAACTTTAAAGCCCTTATCCGAAACACGCTGGTCAAGTAGAATTGATGCCATAAAGTCTCTATAAATATTTGAATTTTTGATTTTTGAAATTTGCAAAACCACAAGAATCGACGAACAATCTAAATACCAAGAAAATGTCTGGGAGAAAAATTTCTACATTTACATTTATTTGCTCCGTTAAAGTGTGGATATTTTAAATCAAGTAAATTTTGTGAGTAAAATTTAATCTCAAAACAAATTTGCAACTTGTTTATGCATTAAAAAACTAAATACATTTTTCTAATTATCGATCTGATGCTAGTTTTGCAGAAATTGAAAGTTCCAAATTAATTGGAAAAGTTTGACATAGAAACTGAATTTCTGGAGGCCATTAAGACGACGTAAAAAATCTACTCATTTGATTATGAACATGAAGATCAATATAGTAAATCCTGAAAATTCATTCAAAGTAAATTTTATTTCTGTATAATAGATCAAACTTTAATTTCGTTACAAGACAGATTTTCTTTATTAAAAGAACATATGGATTCATTCCAATTTTATATTCATTAGATAATTTACAAAATAAAGAAATATTATCTTGCTGCAAAAATTACAAGGAAATTAACTCATGAAAATCAGTCCGATATTGACGCAGATGATTTATGTGAAGAAATTTTACAATGTCAAGTATTTATTAAATTCAAAAAAGATATATCCCAAATAATTCAGTATATTTATTCAAACGATTTAGTAGGAGTTTTTCCAAATTTTACTGTAGCACTTATTCTTTTTATCATTACCTTCAGTTGCGTAGCTCTTTTCAAATTAAAATCATAAAGAGTTTTTAGCTCCCTGGCGCAAAATAGATTATCGATTCGCAATAATTTCAATTGAGTCTGACATACTGGATAAACTTGATATTCATGATATTATCCAAACTTTTCTTTGCTAAAAGCTAGGGTAAAATTTATTTAATGACTTATTTACATTGTTTGTATTTAATTTACCGTATAATATGTATTATTTTATATTATAAATATTATATTTTATTTATTATTTTGTTTATCTGTTTTCTTTATTTGTAATTTTGTTTTAATAAAAAGTTTACACAGACTATTTCAATCTTTGTGTGTTTTTTTTTCAATGCGTTAAGAATATAAAAAACAGTCATTTAAATGTTAAACATAAGCCTAAAATTATAGTATTTCAAATTAATTATTCATTATTTTTATTCATGTCGTATCACTTAAAATGCTACTAGAATTAAAATTAAAGTGTAAATAGTTGTTGGGGCTCTTATCATAGGCATGCAAAATATTTATAATATTAGTTTTGATACAAATGTTTTTAATTAATTCAAAATTTTGACACAGGGGCCCATGTTTGAATTATTCCTGTCTTCTATTATTAAAAAATTATTGAATAATTTACTAACTTTGTTTGTTTCCATTTGTTTAAACATCTTTTAATTAATTAATATATTATAATTTTAAATTAAAATGTTTAATCCCACGAATTTTATTTTTACAATTTAAAGTCGAAATAGAAAATTTCAACCATTTTTGTTTGACAAATATTTAAATCCTTAAACGGTGTGATCCCTAAAGCATTATATACCTAAAATTTAATAAAATAATTGCTTAAAATATTGAATATCAATAGATCAAACAACCAAAATTGATGGTAGAAAAGTTACTTCAACAATGAAAATTTGTTTTTGACGTTTTGTTGATGTATTAAATGGAACAAAATTGGATTCTAAATAAAATGGTAAAATCATTCTTTTGAATATTCTGTTTTTCATTGATTCTTCTTTAACAATTTAAAATAATTACTTGGCAGATTAAAAACCATAATTAAAAAATTTAAATAACTATAGGGATACTGTAATAATTTTCAACAGTATTAATCGAATATTTTATCAAAGTTAAATGACATTATATTTTTCGGTGCAAAAATTGTCAATATGTTTGTGACACATCAAATACTAAGATTGATGGATGTCAAAAAGAAAGGGATGAATTGACAAGGAAAAATATACCTAAATTGGAGAAAAAAAAAAAAATGAAGGTTTTTCAAATGAATTTGTATTCTTTAAGCGTAAAAAAAACAACAAGAAAATTGGAAAATGAATTACGCTCCATTGGACAAGTGGAAAATTTTTAAAATTTTTTTACAATTGGACAAACGAACAATAAATTAGAAAATTATTGTAAAAATCCAACCTGATGTATATTGATGAGAGGATCTTTCAAAAATTTGACCTTACGGAAATATACCAGGAAATATATTTTTATATGTTGACGTACATTTGCGTAAAATATCTGACAGATACCTGTTTTTATTTATTCGGGAATGAAATGTGCCTAATATATTAATTTTTCCAAGTCGGATAAATTCAGTGAATATCCCAAAATTATTGTTCGTGAACATTACTTGCGCTTTTAAATGCAATAACAATTCGGAAAATGTCTTTTAAAAGGTTACATTGCAGAGTGTTTGAAACATTTCAACTCAATTTTAATTTTCAATTAAGGATTGAATTCCACAATCAAATTAGTAACAAAATGGAAAGTTTAAAACAAAAGTAGATTGTTCAAACACTTTGCTGGTGAATAAACAAATAATACATGAATGTAAAAAATTTTAAAGAATCATACCTGGCAGAGAAACTATAGACGTTGAAGATAAAGACAATGAAACCTATATTATGAAACTTTCCAAAAATTCTAAAAAAATTCTACTTTTCTTGCATTTGAAGGATCTTGAAATTTTAAAAATATCCTTTATGGTCATGCGTAACGATCAAATATTTTGGAAAAACCAGAAATTCATCAAAAGGTTATTTTAATGAACTAAGGCATGAAATTAACAATTTTAATTTACCAATTGTCGAAAGTGTTTACACTTCATATAAATTCAGTAAAATGTAACATTAAAATGCCAATTTGAAATCCATTTATTTTACAGGCAAAAAGCACACATGTAACATCTTAATTTCCTCTCTCTTATATATATATATATATATATATATATATATATATATATATATATATATATATATATAAATAATATATACAAAATACATAACATAACATTGTAAATTAAACCCAAAATGCGGGAAGAAAGGTGAAGACGTCATCTTGGCAACATGTCAAAAAACACACACTGTTGACTTTAAAATATTAGGCTGATTGCTCTAACATAGAACATACAAGACGACGAATTATAAAGAAGCAATAGAAATTGAAAAGCGTCCAGACAACCTCAACGAAGACGACATAAAAGACATCCTCCCATGGAAAACAGCATTAAAACAACATACAAAAAAAAAAAAAAAGAAATACCATGCACAATTACAAGAAGAAAAAAAAGAAAAAAACCAGTAAAAACCAACAAGGACCAATCACACGAAACCGAGGAAAGCAAGACAAAGTGAAACAAAGAAAAAGATTATTAAAAGCTTTCTGACAAACAACACTTTGTTCTAACATGAGCAACGAAAAAAGACTGGGATGATCAGTGAGATTTGGTCGAAATCCTCAGGAGAATAAAACGTATAATAAAGAATATATATATATATATATATATATAATATAATTTTTTTACGACCGGAAAATATGGTTTGGAATATTTAAAGTTGACGTTTTGGGACTAGACCGGAAAATGAGTTAAAGGAAAAGCTTTTGACAATCGCGTGACTAATTTCTACAAACTGTAGTCGGGTATTTCAAGTTTCTATTTTTTTTTTTTGTCGTTTAAGAATATTCTACGGTAAATAAAAAGTGATATCACAGGCCTCACAGGACTGCCTGATTCCTTGCTGCACTTGCCGGTCTTGTAACGTAAATTGATATTAACATCCAATTGCATAGACAAAATGTCAAAAATGTACACCAATAGATATAAAATAGGTGTGTCTTGGTGCAACTTTGGTAGTTTTTGTAAAGAACTTGACCACAACGAACCAAATAATCGCCATCACCTCAACATTCAGTTAGACTTCCTACGGAACATGACTACAAAAAATTTCAATGATGATCACAACAACTTGACCACAAATTTAAAACACCAAACCCAAAACTTTGTTAAAAAACTTTTATCATGGACCACAACCGACAACCAAGAATGACCACATCAATTCCAGAATTTTGTAAATGATGCCTTGGCTACTTATACGTAGCGGTGGTTTGTTATGTCGATTATTTATTTTGTTATTCCTAATCGTTTAATCTTTAGGTCAATATAATGTGAATGTTTGCACTTCTTACGTCATAACCCTTTTAAAATTGTCATAATCAATTTTCAATTAACCTGTCCATAGAAATGTTATTATGGAAAAATTTATACCTATAATAGTTGGTTTCATACTATAAAAGTTAACATTAGGCGGGGCGTCCTTAAAGTGGGGGGAAGTTTTTTCATAATTTTTTTTGGCCATTTTAAATCTAACTAGGTTGTTATGGTCATTATTTGAAGTTGGTGGTAGAGTTTTTCTAGAACCCTGTAAATTGATGCAAGCTGAAATACCTGAAAATAATATTCATAATAAAAATTGCGTTTAAAGTTCGTTGGATTAAACGTTTATCATTCAATACGATTATGTTTAACTCATTCGGTCTATAAATAAATAGCATTGATTTTATAATTATTTTAGATGCATCTATTAATTGAAAACTGGGATGAAACCTAGAGTATCACTTTTAGAGATTACCCTGACGTTTTATACCTAAAATTAAGAAGAATAAAATTTTCTATTAAAAATGGGAATCTCGTTAAATCTAGTACGATTTAAAAAAGAAATTAATTTAAACACATGTCCAATAGATAGGTTTTGCAATGTGTTTCTGCTTTTGGACAGTAACGAGTTGAAGGCATCAATCGAACCACACATGTTAAGAATAATTTTGAAACTAGTGATTAGTTTTGTAGAAGGAAACTGATTTATTAATAAGATGGGCAATTATTAAATGAAAGTTAAATGCGATATTTAAACAGTAGTAGATAACACTGAAAGAATAGGTTGCATATGCAATGTCACTTATATTCCTGACTTTTTATAAAACTTATCCAAGTGCCGTAGATACTGAATTGTATTCAAATTTGGAATGTTTTAGAAACATTCCAAAAAATTTAAAATTTGAACTTTCCATTTCAAACAGATATCCAAAGATCAGTAAATGTTCCTGTTCAGGAATTATTTATCATACTTTGCGTCAAATTTTGTCTTCATCGACACAAATGCATGCGAAGAATAAATTAAACGATATCCCATTTGTTATAGTAAACGAGAAAAAAATAATCTTAAGATCAATAATAGCATTTTCCAAAATCAAATTAATAGTGATATTGGGCATTATATCACCTATTGGAGAAGAATCGATGCAGTCTGGGAAAAGTATGACGACATAAAAGGACATATACATTGTAAAAAAATAATATTGTAGTTACTTTTTTTTTATACCATATAAAATTATTATTATAGTACATAACTACCTTTTATTTACTTTAGACTTTGAAATGTGTTAATAATTTTTTTCCAACGATGAAATTGTACATATCTAATTATTTTTTTTCCAGAATTTATTCCTTTCATATGACCCTAAAGAATCATTTTCAAAGTCAGCTGGTCCTGTCGGTGGTATGAAGCACTAGAGGCACAATGAAGCACAACAATTGGTCTCATCGTTGGTGGTTTCAACAAGAACAGGAAGCACTGTCTAGATCGTTTGATGCAAATTTGAAGCACTAAGAGGCACTAACGAAGTAATAACCAGCCGGTCCCATAGTTAGTGCTTTCAACAAGGGTAGGAAGTCAGCACTGTATGGGGGTGTTTTCTTGAAAACCACTGGCCGTGCTGATGGTTATGAAAATAAAAAAGAAGCACTAACGATCAGCGTTGGTCTCATCGTTAGTGCTTGAATTAATGCCGACTTCAGAAATTTTTGTATGTATTTAAAATACCACTATTGAGCCTCGACCTAAAGCTCGTATTTACGTGTTTTTCACCATATTTTGACTATAAACATCGATACGTCACGTCGCGTTGAATGTTAAGAAAAATGTTACATTTTTAATATGTTTTTCTATTTTTCATTTTTAAACTATTTTTTGAGATTTTGCTCATAACTAATAAAAATGGATTATACTGGGTATCTAACAAGTGGGGCCCTTATAACTTTGTTATTCAAACAAATTTTGAAAGTTGAAATTAGAATAGCCATTTTACAATTTTAGACATATGAGTATTTCTAGTACTTCCGGTTAAAATCTATTTTATGCATATTTAGCCTAAAATAAAACCACTTATACGCTATTTATAACACAATAATACATTTTCTCAGGCTATAAGTTATGACTTTGATAATTATTCGTAACATTAAATCGGATGTTAAAATAAATTAAACGTTGGGGTAGGTGTAGAAAAATTTGAAAGTCATTTTCAGTGAAAATATCGATAAACGTAATGTTCCATTTAAAATTAGTGATATTTGCGATCAAACGGAACTACTTGAAATGATCCCATATGTCGAAAATGAATAAATTTCATACCTAACTTCCAGTTTTCAGAAGCTCGAAATAAACAAATTAAGCTATAGAGTGTCTTTTTATTTGCGACATTTTAACTTATTTGCTATTTTATTAAAAAATTGACTGAAATATTTTTTAGAAGGTTTCGATTATGCTGCATCTTAAGTAATCATAATCAAGGGATAAATAAATAAATAAACAAAATTACCAAAATGTTGTTTAAACAAAAGTTGAGGGATAACAATGATTTTATTAAAATAAAATATCACATTATCTATAAATAAAAATAAGTTTTATTAATTTTATTTTATTTTAAACTATTTGAATATAGAATTATTAATATGAAAATGTAAACTTTCACCATTAACACTCATAATAAAATACTTATCTTTTTGGGATTTTTAATGGTGTACTTTAAATTATACTCTAAACGTTTGATAAACACAGTTATCTTCGTCAGTAGTAATGTTTGTAAAAATTGTTAAAGATGTAGTAAACAATTTTGTCAAATTTGAAAAATTAAAACATAAACATAAGCCTGCTATTAATATAACAGTTTGGGAAAAAAAGCCAACTATAAAATTTTTTTAGTAAAGAATAACTAGGTCATAAAATTAAATATTATTAAACTGCCTCAAAGATGACAAACCAGAACACTTCTACGACGAAAGCTAACAATGAAATTTTGCCAAAAACACATTTAACAAAATTTAATCGGAGTTAATGTAAAGTTGTGAAAACTTCAATTTTAAAATGATAGAAGTATTCACAAATCCAAACATTACATAAAAAAAATAACCAGTTAAATCTAACAAAGAGATATCTTTATCAATAATTGGAAGTGTTATTAACAATGAAAAGCACAATGCAGAACGTTCTTTGTAATTTTTAATTTTAATTTAATTTCAACTACTTATGTTAAATTATAGTGCTGTGGTAATTTAACATATAATTGGTAAAGCATTTGCTTCAAGGTCTAGGAAAACACAGCAAAAACCTAGACATACCAAAAGTTGAAAATAAATTAAAATCAAGGCGTATCATTATGCTTTTTTTAATTATAAGATGCCAAAACCTATTTAAACGGAGATTTTCTTCTTGTCTATTAAAATTATTCGGGTGTTTATATATTTCAATAGCTTCACGTTGCAAACGAACATAATAATGGGTTTGTCTTGACAATATTTCCATATTGTCAAATTGAATGTCATGATTTAGATTATTCAGGGCATGGTCAGCCACAGCAGACCTCTCTGGTTGACCCAATCTACAAAATCTCATATGTTCTTTGCGTCTTGTATCAAAGCTACGTTTTGTGGTCCCGATGTATACTTTTCCACATGAACAAGATAACTTATACACTCCGGAAGATGATAAAGGGTTTGACACATCTTTAGGTGATCTTAAATGTTCTTTAATTTTTCTTGTAGGTTTAAAATAGTCCTAATGCCATATTTGATTAGGATTTTTCAATTCTATTTGTAACATTAGCTATAAAAGGAAGAAAAGCAGTACCAACATTAAGAACTGGTTTTTCTTTAAGGTTACGCCTAGAAGGTGTAATAACATTATTAATATCTGTAAGTGAATATCCATTATCTTGTAAGGATTTTCTTAAATATTTATATTCATCATTCAAAATTCAGGGTCACAAATTCGTTTTGCTCGATCTACTAAAGATTTAATTACACTAATTTTTGACGTGGATGGTGGTTGGATAATTTATGAAGGTATCTATCAGTGTGTGTCGGCTTTCTGTAAACCTTAAAAGATAGTGAATTATTATTTTAGATATTAATATGTCAAGAAATGGTAAACTTCCATTAGTTTCTTTTTCCATGGTAAACTGAATACTAGGATGTATACCATTTATAAAACCAAAAACTCATGCAGTGCTTCTTCTCCATGTCTCCAAATAACAAATGTGTCATCTACATATCTATACCAAACTGAAGGTTTTTAGGTGTATTTTGTAACGTTAATGTTTCAAATTTTTCCATATAAAATTAGCTATAACAGGACTAAGGGGACTACCCATTGCTACACCTTCAATCTGTTCATAAAATTTACTATTCCACTGAAAATAAGTTGTAGTAAGACAGTGCTGAAAAAGAATGGTTATGTCCTTTGGAAAAAGATGATCAATGTATTCAATAGTTTCTTTTAGAGGTACTTTTGTAAAAAGTGAAATAACATCAAAACTAACCATTATATCACCCTCTTCAATTTTGAAACTATGCATTTTTTCAACAAAGTCGGCAGAATTTTTAATGTAATGGGGTGTTTTTCCTATATGAGGTTGTAATAACAATGTAAGATGTTTTGCAAGGTTATGTGTAGGAGAACCAATAGGCCTTAAAGGAATATTAGGTTTATGAATTTTGGTAAACCATATAGTTTTGGTGAAATAGCTTCAGAGTTAGATAGTTTCTTTTTATTTCTTCAGGAATAAATGATAATTTAATCAGTTCTTTAGTTTTTAAAAGAAGCTTTTTCGTTGGATCTTTTGGTATTTCACGATAAGTTTCTGGTCCCAACAATTGTTCTATCTTAATGTTATGATTGTTCATATTTAATATAACAGTTGCATTACCTTTATCTGATTTTGATATTATTATACTTTCATTACGTTTAAGATCAAGTAAAGCACGTCGTTGACGAAAGCATAAGTTGCTCTTTGAAGGCTTTGTTTTACATAATATTTTAACGGTATTGTATCTAACTTCATTAGCTGCATCAAAAGGTAATGATATTGGAAATTATATCTTCAAAAGGTTTTACTCTTGGTGTTATCGCAAAATTTCCTCTTTTAGAAAGCGCTTCAATAGCGTAGTCTGAAGCAACATTATCAGAAAGGTTTATTACTGTTTTTATAATCAATAGATGGTCTATTATTTTGTTGTTTGTATAATTTATTGAGTTTTTCTTTTTGACGTTGACATGAGGTGTCAAAATTTATTTCCCTAGATTTAAACGTTACAGAATCAATTTTATCCCAATCTTCTTTATTCAAAATAGATGAAATTTCTAAATGTAAATATAAAAGATTTTTATCGGTGTTATCCAATAACTTCCTAGTAATATGTATTTGATTACGTAGAAGAGCTTTTCAGTTCTTCTGTAAATATTATTCGCTTGCTTGTTATTAAAATTTCTTTTAATATAGATAAACTTTGGGATAATCTTTTGGTCTCGGTATCGTAATAAAAAAGTGAGTGACGATAATAATTGTGATTTACGTTTCCTTAATTTTTCAAATTGTCTGATAGAACGATAAGTTTCCTCCCCATAAAGGACTGAAATATGAAAATGTAAACTTTCACCATTAAGACTCATAAATTTTATAGTTGGCTTTATGTTTCCCAAACTGTTATATAATAGCAGGCTTATGTTTGTTTAATTTTTCAAATTTGACAAAATTGTTTACTACATCTTTAACAATTTTAACAAACATTACTACTGACGAAGATAACTGTAAGTGTTATCGAAACGTTTAGATTGTATAATTTAAATACACCATTAAAAATCCCAAAAAGATAAGTATTTTATTACAGAATTATTAAATTTATAATTTATTTCAAACTACTTAGAATTAGATTCCTCACAATCACTATGATCTATATCGATATTTGAGATTTCAACAGAAATCACATCCTTGTTTAATGTACATTTTCGTCTCGCTGACAAATTTTTATATTAGAAATTACAGGATATTTTCTGGATATTTTACGAGTGTTGTGCTCCTATAACATTTTACGTCTTTATGGCGCGATGCTTGTGCATCTTCTGAAAACTGACGAATGGGCAGTATAAAACACTTCATAACATCTTGACTATGGATAATTTTTGTGCAATGTAGGCATTTACCATTTGTATAAACTGGCATAAGTTCTGCGGTTGTAAATGCATATTCACTAAATGTAATTAAATCTACTTTAGAACAACAATTTGAAATAATCTAAACCGATAAATTAAAAATTTGTCTATACATGTAATGCTGGATACCAAATCTGGACTAATCGTCGAGCTGTATAGCCGTCGTTTGTCTTTCGAATCAGGCCTGGGTACGTCTGCTAGTTTTTCCCGAAATTGCGTATTTTATTTCTTTCTCGCCTCGTTATTTGCACTTAAGTTTTAAAACCTAATCTGTAGGTATATAACAGACACTCAAAAACCGAATATAGGCGTGTAAAGATAATAAATCAAAGATAATAGCAGCTTCTATATGGACGCTTTATTGATTCAATAAGATTAAACTCTTTGAACCATCACCATAGATATAATATTTTAAGTTGACGAATTAGTCATAAAGGTATATACTTTTCCGTCAACCGTAATTTTAAATAACAGGACAAGTTTCTTTGGAACATATTTTTGAGAAAAATATTTAATTTGAGACTATATATATATATATATATATATATATATATATATATATGTATATGATATATACATGCAAATTCATTCTTTAACAAAATCAGTTTCTTTGACAAGCTGAATTAATAGGCCTATAAAATCGTGAACGGTGTAGAACATTCTGATAAAGTATTTTTACCATTGCCGTTTCAAGGTTACACTGCAAAGGAACTAGAGATGTTATAAGAACATTAGAATCATCTGACTCATTACTTTCAAATCTTCCTTTGTGGTCTCTCTGACTACTACCATCAGCTCGCCATTTGTAACCATTTGTAATTAACATTAAAGTCATTAGAGGAATCAAAATGGTTTTTTTTAGACCACGACTTTTGAATTTAGATTTTCAGAAATTTTCCTATATTACAAAAGGGCAAATTCTGTTGTAACTAATGATTATTTTCTTTCAAAATCCAGCAAAAATATTCGACTTTCTTTCCACTTTCTACGAAGAACAATAGAAGTTTTTAATTTCATTGTATATGTTTTATGTCATCAGTAACATTTCGCTTAATACGGTTTACCAGATGTTGAGTCAAATGAGCTTAGTCAATAAGAGTTGTTCAAATTTATGCTAATTTTTCAAAGAGATCGTTTCTGCCAATATTTATGCTTCTCTCACGGATGGAAACTATGTATTTCTATAAAGTACGAAAGTAAGCGAACTGAATAAAGGTAAAAGAATCGGTAACAATGGTAACTTAAAAGCGAACTTTTCGTGTAAAACATCTTTAAAACAAAATAAAAGAATTTTGCAAGTAATCATATACTAATAAATGAACGAAAAAGTTATTTTACAACCCAATAAGCATTTTGTATAGTGCATACCTTCAACGTTATACATTTTTCAAATACGACTTTAGTACGAAAAAACACCTTACAACATAAACTGTCAATAATGCCATCTATGTGTTTGTTCCTAGCTACCTAAGCCTCTCATGAGTTTGGATCAAAATTATTCAATTCAAACGAAATGTTTTGTGAACATATACTTATATTTGGAATGTTTACATATTGTTGATTGTCGTTTATAATATTTAGAAAATTTGTCGTTGAGAAAAATGGGCTCAACAGCGTTTCACCGGGCTGAATACTGATCATATTTTCTATAGGCTCGACAATAACTGTTTATATGTCTCTATATTCTCTCTGTACACACACACACGCGCACACGACACACGCACACGCACACGCACACGCACACGCACACGCAACGCACACGACACGCACACGCACACTACATCACACTAACACACACAAAAAACAAACAACAAACACGCCACGCGCACGCGCAGCACACGCACACGCGACACGCGACACGCGACACGCACACGCGGACACGCACACGCGAACGCAGAAACGCGAGACGCAAAAACGCAGACGCGAGAGACAACAGACGCAGAAACGCAAAACGCGAGACGAAACGCGGAGACGCAGACGCAAACGCAACGCAACGCAGACACGCGAACACGACACGCACACGCGAACGCGGAAAGACGAACGCAACGCCAACGCGAACGCGAGACGCAAAGACACACGCACACCGGACCCGGACACGCAACGCCGACACGAACACGCCCACGCGCCACGCCACGCCGCACGCCACCGCCGCACGCACGCACAGCACCCGCCCACACGCACACACGCACACACGCAACACGCACACACAGCAACACACGCACACACGCACACACAGCACGCACACGCAACACGCACACACGCACACACGCACACACGCACACACGCACACAGCACACACGCACACACGCACACACACACACAACGCACACACGCACACGCACACGCACACACGCACACGCACACACGCACACACGCACACACGCACACCACACGCACACACGCACACGCACACACGCACACGCACACACGCACACGCACGCACACGCACGCACACACACACACACACACACACACACACATATATATATATATATATATATATATATATATATATATATATATATATATATATATATATATATCATCGTCACGTTACGAACAGGACGACCTGCTAACCTATTTCCAGTAATATTTTTAAAAATTTTTGATTATATGGCATGAGTCCTTTGTCAGAAAATCAAAAGAAAAGGTTTTTGACTTTTTTATATATATATGTGTGTTAAATCAAATGTTGGCACCTCAAAACCATATATTGAAGACTGTTAAATATAGAACGATGTTACCTTCCAGGTGTTCACGTTTACTTTGAATCTAATAATATAATACAATTGATAACTGACTTATATTTAGTAAAATAGTGGGTAAAATATTAGCGTGTACTTAGTCGGATGTTTAAAATTTTGATCATATTTTTTTTGAAGTGGATAAACGATTTGGTGCAAAATTAATATCATCTACATTTTATTGTTTATGGTATGAAAAGTGTAGGTAAAATTTAATATATTTTTAGAAAATAATGAAATAAAAAATATAAAATAATAGCAATATAATGTAATAACAATATAATAATAATATTATGATTTAAACTAATGTTGCAGTTTAGCTTTTACAATCGAACAGACCTATTCATCCCATTTTTAGTTAGAAGTCTTCTATTTCTTTGGATGACGGATATTTTCTCGTTTTCAAGTATGACGAAAATTATTTTTTAAGTTGATTTATTTCTTGATTGGTCCAAGTTTGCTTTTTATTTTTTCTTTTACCATTCATTGTATCATCGCTATCCTCATCTTCTAACATCTTGTCCAATTCTTCCAATGGTCTCCTTTTTATTAATCGCTTCACTTTCCGCGACTTCTTCTTGATTTGTTTGAATATTTGATGTACTAGGCTGTTCATCATTTGGCACCGGACGCACATCATCAATACTCTTCCGGTATTTCTAAATTTGCATCGAAGTCAATCTCATCAAAGGATTTTCCTTTGTACTCTAGAGTCAGTTTTCCCTTTCCATAACTAATACAAACTTTGATACAATTCATAAAATTCGTTGTGTTTTTTCATCGTGTCCCATAAATTTTAAAAATTGTTTCGTATCCTGTTTTGACATATTTAAAATTTGGGCTACAGTTTCAATATGCTTTCGTAATTTATTAATTATTAATTCTATCAACTCGAAGTCTCATTTACACAGCGTAACAGGTTAGTCCCAGATTCTTGTAAATGATCCTACACCTACTTCTATTACACTATCCAACAGCAATACCCCATCCACAAGGCAATATAAGTAAAATACCTAGAAGTGCCACAAACCCCAGATAACGTTACTATCGACGTCGCTTGCAGGTCACATAGTGATCCCTCCAGCTCTATAAAGCCCCTTGCGTTTACGTCCGGGAGTTTCATATTTAATCTCCCAAACGTCAGAAACCGCTTCAGCTGGTTTTCTAACAACATTTGTTAATAGAAGTCCTGTAACTAAAATATATGCTCGCCCACAGCGAGACTCATTATAACTCTCTAACGAAGTCCTGCACTACAATCCGTACTGATCGCTTATCGCGACAACTCAGACTTGAGGGAGAAACCCTTATGCAAGTCTACCGTACCTGTGAAACAAGTTAACTAAATTGTTCTGGAAAGGTTAAGCAGCATACAAGTGCCATTATTGAACACAGCCCTGACCTAGCCTCTACCCTGGCATCTACTATTGACGCAATCGAACCCAGAAGCGCAAAGAGTTACAAAGCGTGCCCTGCCACCCAGAATATAATACGAAAGTATTCATTTCGTTCTCAAGAGTTTAATAACTCGCAAACACCACCACTTCTGGTTTAATACAATTTCGCTAATTACTTAATGTAATTAGACTAGACTAATGCATCATAATTAAGATTCTCCTGTATGTAGTTAGTGTAAACAATTAGCTAAGACAACCCTGTACAAATTATTTAATTTCTTTGAATCTTCTTTTGTAAATAATAAACCGTAAAAGGTATATCTTATATTTAATAAAATATAAAAGTCCGTATCATACAAATGAAAGGTCGAAAATTGCAATTGTTCACTTTAAAATTCTGTGAAAGCAGACCAATATCATCTATTTCTTTCGAATGTAAAAATCGCATGCGCATAAACTCTAACTTAACGAATTGATTTTCTGATTGACCTAGCAAACATTACCCCATAATCGTTTCGCAACATTGCGATACTGTTAGATAATATATATATATATATATATATATATATATATATATATATATATATATATATATATATATATATATATATACGGCCACTTTATTTGCAGCCGCATTAAAACGTCTAAATAATTTAAAAATTTATTTTAGTTAAGATTTATTGAAAGTAGTATTAATTCTATTTTTACAGAAACGTCCCAGGATCGAGGAACTAGAGAACTACAGTCTAGAGTAACTCCCACAAGGCGTCCATCCGAAAATCTTTGTTCCGTTATTATTGTAAATGGTTTGTTTAGTGTTGTAAAGTTGTTTAGTAGATTAAGTGTGAATTTCTTAACCTGTAAAGAAGAATAGGTAATATCAATATCAGACTGTAATTCATTGGGTACTGTGATCAACCTCTGCAGAAATAAACGAACCACGTCCCTTTTATTAATTTAAAATCCGATTGAGCTAGTCTCAAATTAAGGTAACATAAAATCATTTTAATTCAAAAAAGGGGTTACAAAAGTGTTACTCGTTTTTTATGTTAGATTCTAAAATGCAATAATATACAGGGTGTCATTAAAAACACATAACTTTGATATGACACTTTTTGGATCACCTGTATATTTAAAATATTCTTAAAACGTTGCTCATATTGACTTACATAATATCTCGGTATTAGAAATTAACGATTATATGCCACTTCGCCGTAGAACGCCGTGGCGTCAATCGTGATTCACCCTGTATATATATATATATATATATATATATATATATATATATATATATATATATATATATACATGTGTGTAATAATTATAATCATAATAATAATACTGTTTATTGCTATAGTACATTTTATAAAATAAACAGAAATCTTAAATTACAACATTCAAACTCATGAACACTATAAAAGCTTGATTTAATGAAAAGCAATTAATTTTGTGTTAACAAATTCTAGGTTTCTAATTTTCGTTGGTAATTAAAATATTTTACATAGAAATTATGTGTTTTGTTAGTGTGTAAAAGTTTCTGTATACATCACTACAATTTCGTCCCATAGCCGTGAACACTGTACCTAATTGAATAAACAGAATCTGATTTGGTATGTAGTATACAGCTTAATAAATGAAAAATAGGCCATTTTTAACATGATTTCTGAAATATTATCTGCTACACGACACATGAGATATATACTGAACATAATCATTTGATAAAGACTTAACAATTTTTAAAAGCCTAGTTTTGGATCTATTTGACTCCCAAAAATTGTATGAAGTTGGAGTTATGAAATCAATGAGGTTTCAAGGTGCTTATCACTTGAATGGTTTTGTTTTATTTAAAACTAAAAGATTATTTTCACACTGTTCTGGACCTTGTCCAAAATTTTATAAAGACCACTTTCATTAATAATTGATGTGTTGTCATCTGCGTACAGAAGACATTGATTAGTGTTAGACAAATGAGATGCCAAATTTTAATAAATATTAAAAACAATAGTGGTCCCAATACTGATCCCTGAAACTCCAAAGTCAATAAACGAGAATTTGGCGTTTTGTTATTTACTATTACGACCTGGTCGGCTTTTTAAGTAAGAGTGAATGAATTTGTAGCTAAGAGTGTCAAAGTTTGAACGTTGCAACTACATTTTCGGTACGAACGCAAGCGCTACAACTTGTTGCAGATGTAAAGCAAAATCTGCACCTCTGTATAAACTCGTTGCAGTCCTGCACCTTGCATATTTCTCCACAAACATTGTGCAAAATGAAAGACGCAGCCACGAATTCTAACTTCTGGAAACTCTTCTTGTATGGCATTAATTGCTGCTTTTTCAAAGTCCACCATTATACTTGCAGGTCTCAAACCAGGTCTTAAGATTTTAATTCTTGAAATAGTCGAGTGTATGTTTGCTTAGTCCTATTGCGAAGAAGAGCATAAACAGTCTGTAGAACATTGCCATACTGTACGCCATGGACTGTATACATGACCAAATAATTGAGAACAAGTAAATGTTCCATCAGCATACCAGTGATCACAACTCTCCATAAAGCTAAGTTCCTTTGGGAGGAAAATACCAAATTCTTTGATCATTTGGACCACTATCCAATAAAAGTAAGGGTTCATTGCTGTTTCTGGTGTATTTTTCGAATAACAAGCTCGGTTAAATTTGTAGGATTTTCCAGAATAACTTCCTTTTTGACGTGTGTTGAATAGTTCGGCTTATGGATGAAATGGTAAGTAGCTGATATACATTATGTTGTCAGTTTAACTTTTGAGCCATTTCTTTTATTGTATTGAAAGATCTCTTTCCTTCTAATTTGGCGCATCTGCAACATGACTGTAGCTTGTACTTTTGACCGCTTCATCCTCATTGTGTGAACTCTTCCGGTACATTTACACTGCTTATATTGGGACACTTCAAATAGTTTTTCACCGATCACTTTTTCCTTTCTATGAATAATAAATCCATTGTACAATAACATATTGGCACCATTCTTACTTTTACGTAAGTTAAGACCATCTTGACAAAACGACAACTACGAATAATAAACGCTTATTATATACTTTCAGACCATATTAACAACCAATTAAGGGATTGGATAATTGCATTTCATCTGCCTTAATTTTATTACGCGCATTAGAACCATATTACAAAACAAGTAATGGTTACTCTACGATTAACACCAAACAATTACAGATTTAAAGTACTTAGAAAGTAAATTAAGGATAATTGCAGTTGCAGACGCTAAGAATAATTATAATTTAATGATTGGTATTTTACTTATTTACCAAATTTTCTATGGAGTGCACTGAGCGAAATTTTTGCGAGATCATTTGTGCGCGCCTTCTTTCGCTAGACTTTTGACGCGCGTTCAAATGTGAGACATTTTCTCACGCTACCAATTGTCGGCGACCTTTTTCGCGACACCATTAAACTTAACCACTTTAGAGAAACACCGTAGAAAAATTACTACTTTTGAGAGATTGAATAATAACTCTAACAACAATTTCTGAAATAGATTGAAATCCAAAGTAATTGTTTCAATTAATTTAGTTACAATATCGACAGTATTTTTAGATTAAAATTTTCAGCAGAAACTTTTAAAGATTTATTTGATGAAAGAACAAAATAATTATTAAATTCCTCTGCATCAATTTATGGCTGTTCGGGGATAGAAACATTATTAAAACTATTGATAACTCTCCACGCAGCTTTTATTTTGTGGCTGAAATTTCAAATTATGTTGTCGTACGCAAAGTATTTCAAGTATTTCATTTCATTCGTTTTATTAACGCGGTATAAGATATTAATGTACTGCATTTGATTATGTAGTCGTTATAAATCGTCGCAAAACCAATTAATGTTATTATCACAAACACTAGAAAAATTTTTCTTATGAAACGCTACCAAAAATGCATTTGTAAATCTATTGAAAATCAATTAAAATTTTTCAGTAAAGTTTAAATCGTTTTCATATAGAAAACTCCAGCTGTTTAATTGTAATAAATTAAAAAGAATTGCTGGCTTTTAAAGTGACAGGTCCATTTTAGTTAAATTTGTATTAGTATTCCGTAATCGTATGTGGCAGTAAGAGATTGCCCTGGGTCATCAGATAAAGTAGTATCATGTACAATCGATTCAAAATTATTATGACCAAAATTAATAAATGAATTGTCTTGACCATATTATTAAACATTGTTACCTACCTCAAAGTTGGTGACGATGTAACCATACAAGTTACAATATCACACAGGTCAACAGCATTTTTATCATGTGAAATAAATTTTACATTGAATACTGTTATTAAAACATACTTAAATTTGTAAGAACATTTAATACAGCATTCATATTCTTAAGCAATAACATCAAATCTCCACTGGGAGAATGAAATATATATATAATATATATATAATATATATATATATATATATATATATATATATATATATATATATATATATATATATATATATATATATATATATATATATATATATATATATATATATAAGATTGATGGGATTGTTTGTACTCCCATCCTTGTCTAATATAAAATGGACATTTCTAGTCACATGTTCTTATCAGTTAAAATTGCAGTAACACGCATTTAAAGTAAACGTCTCCATTTTGTACATTAATTATAAGTCTTTTACAATAACCTTTTAAAATGTTAGTTAGTTAATTATAATTTTAGATTTCCTGTTTTTTAAGTACTTCTTACATGTGTTTAATCATACATTCATCAATATTTAGTAATTGTTACATTGTCACATTCCGTTTCAATTCATCATTAATTTATGTAAGTTTGCACACTTTGTAAATTTAATTTTATATTCTGACCATTTGCATCCTTTAGTATTAGTCCAGAAGAAGAAATAAAATATTTCGAAATATCGACTTAATAATGGAATTTTAACAAAATGTTTTAAAATTAACAGTCTGCTTCCTGACCTTAAATACCAATTAACGAGGCTTTTATATATATATATATATATATATATATATATATATATATATATATACATATATACACGGTGACAGAAAAAGTGCCATGCATAGTGACACGCAATAAAGGACATTAAAATAAGAAAATTAAAAATTATCTTTTACAATGATGTAATAAGCGGACGAATTTTGTATACTGGGGCTTTTTATCACGCAGAATTCAAATATGACCTTAGTTCTTTTATTACTGATTGAGGGCGCCATATACAGGTTTCCATCTTGTTTGAATCGGTCCTAACTTCTTTGCGTTACACCATATGTCATTTTCGACTGGAAAATGTGCTTTTCATCTTTCTGCTTCAGAAAGGTATACCATATTGTAGTCGCTAGGACCAACAGTTTAGAGAAAATGCATCCGATGCATGCAAATTATCCCAGTATTCTTCAAAAGTATAGTGAACCTTTTCAGGAACACACAATAATATGCACTGTTGGGTGATGAAAATAACCGGCGATGGAAATTTACTGACACTTGCCAAAATATTATTGCCTTGTTAGAGGTATTTTGTGTTCTTGATTAAGTTTTTCATTGGTTCTCATATTGACTTTTCAAAATTACTTTCAAAATGGTTCACTACACTTTGAAGAATACAGAGACATGACTATGTGTTACAGCAAGCTAGATCAAATTCTTCGAAGCTCAACGTGTCTATCGAAAAGACGCCCTTTAAAGCATATTCCTCATAGTAGGACATTTATTGACGTGCATAGGCGTTTGGGTGAAGATGGCTGTTTTAAAAACCAAAAGTTAATAGTGGAATCTCCAGAACTCGTCGCACTGCGCGAAACGAAGAAACTGTTTTACGAATGGTAGAAAATAATCCGAGAATAAGCATCAGGGTTCAGCGGTACGAAATGTTAACCGTGAATCAGTTAGACAAATTTTCAATGAAAACTTCTTCGCCCGTATCATTTCGAAAAGGTTCATTCACTATTAGAACATGACTCGTGTACAATTTTGCCAATGGTTGCAAAATCAAAGACACGATATTTTTCTTCAATTTTGTTTACTGATGAAGCTAGTTTTAGCCGTGATGGTGTTCTGAACCTATACAATATGCACCATTGGAGTGATGAAAATCCTCATTAAACCGTAATTAGAAGTCACCAGTATGGGTTTTCTATTAATGTGTGGGCAGATATAATTGACAATTACTTAATTGGCCCACTTTAATTGCCCAATCGATTGACAGGTGAACTGTATCGAAATTTCTTGGAGAATGAACTAAATACGTTAATAGAGGATGTTCCATTGGCTATTATTGGTAGAATGCGTTACATGCATGATGGCGCGCCAGCTCACTTTTCTGGATTGGCAAGGGAATTTTTGGATAGGAGATTTGGAGATACGTGGATTGGTCGAAGGGGACCTCTACCCTGGCTAACTCGTAGTCCTGACCTTAATCCCGTCGATTTTTATTTTGGGATTCATGAAAATGATGTTTATGCTGTAGAAATACATACTGAAGAGCAACTATGGATAAGAATTATGGAATCGCGTATAAATTACGTAATAACCCAGAAATACTTCAAAGATGTCGTCAATTCTTGGAAGAAGAATTGAATATGTATTCAAGTACAACGACAACAATTTGAACATCTTCTAAAAATTTAATGTTTTTTTTAATCACTGCCCTTCATTGTTGCTATTAAAATTTAATTGTTGAAGTGTAATGTCATTGTTTTGCAAATAAGCTACTTTGGCGCTTTTGAATAATTTGCTGCATCGGATGCATTTTTCTCGTAAATCGTTGGTCCTAGCGACTTCAATAAGGTATACCGTCTGTTGCAGAAAAGATGGGAAAACAAATTTTACAGTCGAAAATGACAAAGTGTAAGGCAAAAAGTTAGGAACGATTCAAACAAGATGGAAACCTGTATGTGGTGGCCTCTATCAGTAATAAAAGAACGAAGGTCATATTTGAATTCTGCGTGATAAAATCCCATGTATACAAAATTTCGTCCGCTTATTACATCATTGTAAAAGATATTAAAAAAAACAAAGAAATAATTGAACTTCGAACCCTATATCTTTTAAACGAAGGCGTTGCTGACCTAAGTTCATTTTTTCTTATTTTAGTGTCCTCTATCGCATGGCACTATGCATGGCACTTTTTCTGTCACTGTATGATCATATATATATATATATATATATATATATATATATATATATATATATATATATATATATATATATATATATATATATATATATATATATATATATATATATATATATATATATATAATATATATAAGGGTGTCGTGAGGAACTGTACAAACTGAAATGGTATTTTCCTTGGGTCAATTTAAGTAAAAAAGTCCCATAAATATAGGTCTGATTCGAATAGTTACCCAGATACAAGCGTTTAAAGTTTATAAATGATCACATATTTTTCAAAAGTAATTATTATTAGTCAACTGGAAAAACAAAACCGAAACAATCTGTCATTTATTCGTTTGTGTTCTAATAATGACAAAGTGGATTGTAGAAATTAAGTGTAATTTAAATTTAAAATGCCTTTTCAATTTTCTAACGAAGAGTATGCTGACATCATTTACATTTATGGATTTTGTGATGGAAATGCGAGAGCTGCCGTTAGGGAATATGAACGAAGATTTCCCAACAGGAGGATTCCAAATCACCAAACCTTTTCTTCTGTGTTTCAACACGTTCGAACTCATGGTACATTTCCATCAGTTTCAATAAGATCTGATCGTCCTGTGCAGTTAAATGTGAATGAGCAAAAGAACATTCTACAGATGGTTGATCGGAGTCCAGG
>JARFJB010000051.1:0-30000 GCA_036346205.1 Vesta saturnalis
AGATTTATAAGTTTATTAGAATTGATACGGTTTGTATTATTCTATAGCTTCTGTAATGAGTGTTGTACAGTTTGTTTAACCTATAATCAGGTTTGTTTATGTTTAATATATTCAAAAGGAAAATTATCCGTAAATAGGTCTTAATATTTTTAAAGTAATTCATGGTCAGTTCCAATGTTTACGAAACCGGTATTACGACAAAGATAAGGTCAACCTATCTTCTGTTCAATGGTATTTTATGTAGTGCTTGATTCTTTTCTTACAGCTCTTACACTTTTTAAAAGTGCACATTTTTCTTCAGATGTTTTAATTAGTGCAAATTATTTTTTAATATTGTCGCCGACCAAATTAGGTTTGAATATTTCTGCACAAATCTATACGTTTATTTAATATTTCAGTAACAAATATTCAGTTTATGTAGTTACCTAAAAGAAAAAGTTAGGTAGATATTTATAAGTAGTTTACATGGCACCATTATATGTTGGAAGTAGATTCTTTTAACTCTCTTTTATGTCCTCAAGGTAACACTATCAAATCTTTTTGATTGTAAAGTAAGAACGAAAATCCGTTAATAACAAGAGCGAAGCAATTGTCTTGTTTCTTTTCCTAGAAATAATCAAACCTGACACTTGTTATCTAAACGAAACAAGAAAGGCGTCGGTGATTCTAAAATGTGTCCCAGGTAAGGACTAAACCGCTAATAAAATGTCTCGAAACTCCAGATGTACTGATTACTTCCGAAGGTATTCCTAAAAAAACAATTTTTTAACACCACACTTTGGGTTTAAAAAACTGCAATCAGGTTTTATTTGTAAAATAGATCGAAAGAATCAATGACATACTTGTCACCTATCATCAAGAAAATTTCTCATAAACCGTATTTATTGTTAAAGCACTGTCAACAGGCCGTACAAAAGTATTCATAGTGAATGAAAAATATGTGCTTAAAACGGATTTTCCCTTACAAAAATTAAAAATAGACATACCAGTAATTAAAAGGTTTATTTTAGTGCTTAACGTTGCTGTAGCTAACAATAATACCTGGACATGTTCGCAATTTATACTACAAACATTCCTAATATAACGTGAAAATGCAAACTTTTTTCATTTTTAAAATATTTTTTCTTGTTCTCTTACTAAATGCCTTAGCCACTGCAACATTCTATTTTTCACGAATTCACCTACTGGCTTTTATCCATACAGATTGTATAGATCTTTGTTCGTTCTTCTTTATCAGACTATTATTGTCTTTTTGCCTCCAAGTATTCTTCTTGAGATTTTTCTCTCCTAGGATTCTATCTTAAACTGATTTTTCTGGTTCATGACCCAGGTTTCGCATCTATACGGTAATGTGGGACTTAATATTGTCTTGTAGATCCTAAATTTTGTTCTTTTGCCTCGTTAGGTTTTAATAATTTATTCAGTTCTCCTACACATTTTTTTTCCTTTTGCCATTCCTAGATCAACCTTCTTTTCTTGTTCATATCGATTAGATGTCAACACACCTAAATACATTATGCCCTCCACTTCTTCTAATTCTACTATCTTTTGTTTCCATTTGTCTCCACAATGCGGAGATTTTGAATTTCTTTGTTACTATTCTTGTTCTTAAGTTCCATATATGTAGAATTGTCCGCGTTAAAATGGAGCCCCATAGCCTCCGCAGAATCCATTAACCGCTTTGTGGCCTCCTGAAGTTCCTTTCTATTGCTAGCCAGTAGCACCACATCAGCGTAGGCGAAGTATAGATGGTTTTTATAAAGCAAAGTCCCTTTTCTATTTACTTCACCCCTAATTACAATTTCTAATGCCATATTAAACAACACACATAATAAGGGGTCTCCTTGTCTTAAAACTTTCCCTATTTTAAATTCTGCACTAAGGTTTGTTCCACTATTGACTGCAGCGAGTGTTTTGTAGTGTCATCCTTATTTTTAGTCCCTCTAGCGCCTTCAGTAACTGTTTTCTTGCTTATTTTATCATAGACGCTCTTAGAGCCAATGAATAACATATAGGTTGGTACGTTGTATTTATAAAAGACGTACAGAATCTGTTTTAACATATAGGTTTGGTCCGTTGTGGATCTGTTTTTCTCAACCCCCCTGGTACTCCCCTAAAGCCATTTTCGCGTAATATTCGAGTCTTTGCTTTAGTATGGTGGCCAATATTTTGTAAGTGACATCGAATGCTGCTATCCCTCTGTAGTTTCCGCAATCCCTTTTGTCACCCTTTTAGAAAACTGGGAGAATTATTCCAGGCCCGTGGCATTTTTTCTGTTTCCCATATCTTGGTTGATAAATCTGGGATTTCGCATATCTCCTCCGTATTTCAAATCTTCCTCCGCTACTCCGTTTTCACCCGGTGTTCTATTGTTTTTCGTCTTTCCCAATATTTCTTTTATTTCTTCCATCCTGTGATTTTCACTACTTTCCCATCGTTAGCGATCACTTCTAGCTCTTCGTGAGCATGTTGGGTTTCCTTGAAATGACGTCTCCATCTTTCTAATATTTCTTCATCGTCCCCCAATAAATTTCCTTCCCATCTTTAATACGTGATGTTCCACCTTCAACCCCTGTACGTATGTCCTTTAATTCCTTATATAAGTTTCTAATTTCTTTTGTTTGATATTTGTTCTCTATTTCCTTTACTTCACTTTCCATAACCCTAATTTTTTTATCCGTTAATATCTCCTTCACTCTGCTTCACTGTCTGCCATAGTTTACGTGGTTTTCCACTGACGGTAACTGTAACATCTTTTGTCTAAATTTTTCTTTATTTTTGCTTCTTGCTCACATTCTTCGTCAAACCATTTCTTCTTTTTCGGCTTTTGCCTTGAGATATATCTGTGTGTTGCATACTTTATTGTTACTTCTATATTTCTCCACTTCTCCTCTGCCGCCTCAGCCACTGCTACATTTCTGTTTTATATGTCGTTTAAGTCCTTCTTATTTTTTTTGCCACTTCCCCACCCTACAGGGAATCCTTTTCTTTTCCTTACTTTCCTTTTTGTTATTCCTGTTTTTCCCAACTCCATTTACCAATTTTTCATAGTCGCCTTGTATCAATACATTAGTATCTTTACTTCCTGGTATGATCCATGTCACTTTGTGGATGTCTTTTCGTTGAAAGAGTTTTTCTCTATTGACAGAGGGAAGAGCCTTATCCCCTTGTCATTACTAGTTATGTGCTTGCTTTTATCCCAGTTATCTTCTCAGATATGTTTTCTTTCCGATCTTACCATTCGCGCCCCCATTATAATTATTATATTTCCTTTTGAAGCACTATATTTTTCCTCCAGTACCTCGTAATGCATACATCTCACCTGTTCTCCTTTTTCTTCTCTGGGAGCACGTATGTTTACTGATGCACTATCCTTCTTGCCTTATACTTACTGTACACAACCTGTCTGATATTTTTTGACTCTTTAGATTCTGCTTTATTGCTGGGCTGATCTGAAAGCCCATGTCAAAATACCCACTTTCACTCCCACCCTGAGGAGTGTGTAGTTATTTATAACTTGTGCGCCATTTCCTTTCCAGTATGTCTCTTTCAACGCTACAAGTTCCATTTCATATCCCTTAATTTCCTTTATAACATTTTTCAGTGCTCAATCTCCCTAGATATCCTTAAAGTTCCACGTTACGATGTTTATTATTTTTTTTGATTCTATACTATTTGTATTATTTACTATAGCTATGTTTGTTTCAAGGTTGCATTTACTCTGCAATCCTGTCCATTGCAATGCCCTTCCTCGTTTTCTCTTCCTTATCTGCCACCATTAGCATTTTACTTGATATTCTCGTTACTTTTCTCATCTGTTCATAATAGCATTACCTTCTGGCAACCCTTCATTCACTGTTCTATTATTGCTTCCAGCTGATTTTTCCTGTTCGTTGTAACGTTCATGTTTTATAATTAACTTATCATACCTTATCCATGCACTATTTCCTTTTTCTCCTTCGGCGTTCATTTGTGGTATTAATAACTTTCGTTCCTCACGTATTTTTTTGTGGATGGTCTTCGCTAATTTTTTCATTCTTCGGAATCTCGTTTTTTTTATGTCCTTAGTTACCTTTAATAGTGTCGGGCGCGTTCTTCCCGTTGTGTACTCCCTTAGCCTGCTGACTTCGCTTATGTAAACTCTGCTTAACAATGACCCCTAGGTTTTGCATTATTTCTACTGCTTTTTTTTCGGTAGCAATTCTTTCTTCATTTTCTTGATTCGCAGGTATCCTCCCCAGTAAAAATATTGAACTTCTTAACAAACATTAAATAGTAACATTTAAATTGCTACATTTTTGATAGGGTGAATACTGTAGTTTACTACTTTGGAGTGGTTGATAATTATTTTTATTCAACTAAAAAAGCTTTCCATCCTTACTTGTTCTTTGTTAAGGTTCTCACACGACAACCAGCACAAAAAGGAAACATACTAGGTCATGTGACGTCAGTAAACATTAGTCATCTCTATTTAGGTGGGGATGGTTGCACCTGTGTACGCCAGGTAAACGGCATCATGCTCTCATACCTATTCTTCATCAGATGGGCACAATCGGGAACGAGCACCAGGCGACACGTTGACTTATAAAATAGGCGGGTTAAATACTACACAAAATTATTTAATTTTTACAAAACTAAAATCGTTAATAAAAAGTAGGTTAAATGGTTAAATGGAGTATAGCATAACAGTAAGGTAGGGTGACTGTGATCACTTTCAAAATGTATTTTTGAGCTGTGCAGAAACTGCAGAGATCAGATATTGTTACACGTCCAAACTGCACTAGGCTTCGTGTGTGCTAACGAAATAAGAGGGTTGCCAAGCCACTATAGTGGAAATGGTCGTGGCGGATATAAGGAGTAAAATGATTGAAAAGTAGTTCAAACACATTATACTGACTATTAATCTACAACTTACAAAGCTCAGCCCGGAAAAAATTTCTCTAGGCGCCACCACAATCTTACATTTTACTAAAAAATAGCCTTACGCGGGATGGTAAATTAATCCTATATGACTGTAAAGACAGGATTGCAGCCTACTCGGTAAAACCACTCAACATTAAAATTCAATCACACTTCAAAATAAATTGATCCAAAAGCTTAAGAAAATTCTGAAATACACGAGTCGTCGTAGACTTATTGAACACACCCTGCAAAAATGAAAATTCCCAAATCGTAAGACGTTAACTTGAATACTTTTTAAGTATCCCTCGTATACCTGTAAATTTATACTTCTGTTATAAAACTTTGAATTATATTAAATATTCCCACTTTAGAAATTTATAAATAAAATAAACGAAATCGGTTTAAGAATGAATTATCTCAACAAAATGTTTGTTTGCTGAATAATTCAAACATAGAGCGGTTAGTGCTTGTATCATCAATAATATCGTTATATTTTATTACTACTTTATCTTTCAAAAACATAAATTACGGAAAGGTTCCCTATTCTTTTTACAGTTTAGGCACATTTTTATTCTACGAGGTTAACAGTAAAGAAAGTGCTGGTGTGGTCTGAACTGACGTCATCTTGTTAATTAAATTATTCGGTTGCTAGGATATTCATCTGAAATTACGTAAATATTATTCCCATACAAATATTTTCAGCGGTTTAAGAATTATGCCCCTGATGCACCACCCAAATGGTGGTACGGATAGAATTGTGGATAAAAATGGATAAATATTCAACAATAATTCAAAATAAAGAGAATATGTTAGTACATTATCCCCTCATTCACCTCTAGTAAACACGTCAGAATCGAGTGTTATGGGCTTGTATATGGGTGGTAATCGTATACTACTGTTATTATGTTCTTGAGGGAAACATCAACAAAATGTATATATTTTGGGTGAAATCGTGTATTGTTGTATACGTTTTATACAATACTTAAAGCATTTCAAAAGTAGTTACAGTTGTCATCCTCAGTAAAACACACTAAGCTTCTTAACAAGTATTAATGTCATCAAATTATAAAATACTATTTAATGTTTGTTAGCAAGTTCAATACTTTTTACTGAGGAGGATACATGCGGATCAAGAAAATGAAGAAAGAATTGCTACCGAAAAAAACAGTAGAAATAATGCAAACCTAGGGGTCACTGTTAAGCCAGAGATTTGCATAAGCGAAGTCAGCAGACTAAGGGAGTACACAACGGAAGAACGCGCCCAATACTATTAAAGGTAACTAAGGACACCAAAAAAAAACGAGATTCCGAAGAATGAAAAAAGACTAAAAGGATCTGATATATGGATTAGCGAAGACCATCCACAAAAAAATACGTGACGAACGAAAGTTATTAATACCACAAATGAACGCCGAAGGAGAAAAAGGAAATAGAGCGTGGATAAGGTATAATAAGTTAATTATAAAACACGAACATTACAAAGAAAAGGAAAAATCATCTGGAGCAATAATAGAACAGTGGATGAAGGGTTGCCAGAAGGTAATGCTATTATGGAACAGATGAGAACATCAAGTAAAAAGCTAATGGTGGCAAGTAAGAAAGAGACGAACGAGGAAGGACATTGCAATGGACAGGATTGCAGAGTAAACGCAACTTTGAAACAAATAAGCTATAGTAAATAATACAAATAGTGCAGAATCAAAAAAAAAATAAACATGGTAACGTGGAACCTTAAGGAATTTTGGAATGGGCTTTCAGATCAGTCCAGCAATAAAGCAGAATCTAAAGAGTGAAAAAATATCAGACAGGTTGTGTACAGTAAGTGTAAGGCAAGAAGGATAGTGCATAATAAACATACGCGCTCCCACTAACGAAAAAGGAGAACAGGTAAGATGTATAAAATACTTATCTTTTTTGGGGTTTTTTAATGGTGTACTTTAAATTATACAATCTAAACGTTTCGATATCACTTACAGTTATCTTCGTCAGTAGTAATGTTTGTTAAAAATTGTTAAAGGTGTTGTAAACAATTTTGTCAGATTTGAAAAATTAAAACATAAACATAAGCCTGCTATTAATATAACAGTTTGAGAAACGTATAAAGCCAACTATAAAATTTTAGTAAAGAATAACTAGGTCATAAAATTCAATATTGTTAAACTGCCTCAAGATGACAAACCAGAACATCTCTACGACGAAAGCTAACAATGAAATTTGTCAGCCAAAAACACATTTAACAAAATTTAATTGAGTTATGATGTAAGTGTAAAGTTGTAAACTTCAATTTGAAAATGATAGACATTCACAATAAACTTACATCAAATTAAGTTAAATCTAATCTTTATCATAATTGAACGTTATTGAAATGTAAAGCATCAGAACGTTCTTGTAATTTTATTTTAGACCTTTAATTTCAAATACTTATTTAATTATAGTGCTGTGTAAATTTAGACACTATAATTTAAAATATTGCTTCAAATCTAGGAATAAAATTACAAATATACAAGATAGCAAAGAAAATCTCCGTTTACAATAGGTTTGGTTTCTTATAATTAAAAACATTATCATCTATTGATTTTAAAATATCTTGGTATGTTAGATTTAATGTGTATATTCCTGACCTTAATCTTGAATTATGTAAATCATAATACATAATGTTCAAATTAAGTTAATTAAAAATTAGCTAATGTACATCATTTTCAATCTGATAAATATCTCTGTTAGATTTATTGTTGTTATTGACTAAATTTATTGTTTAGCTTTCAGTATTCTTAAGAAGTCTCATTAGTTTGTTTGTCATCTTTGACTTTAAAATATTTAATTTTATGACTTAGTTATTCTTTACCTAAAAAATTTATAGTTCTCAAACTGTTATATAGTTAGGCTATGTTTAATTTTAAATTTACAAAATTGTTTACAACATCTTTAATTTTTAACAAATTACTGACGATAACATGTATCGAAACGTTTAGATGTATAATTTAAAGTACCATTAAAATCCAGAAAGATAAGTATTCTATTATATGTTAATGGTGAAGTTTAGATTTTCATAGGTAAGCTGTAGTATTACGAGGTACTGGAGGAAAAAAAATATAGTGTTTCAAAAGGAAATATAATAATAATGGGGGGGGGGGGGGGCGAATGCTAAGATCGGAAAAGAAGACACATATGAGAAGATAACTGGGGATAAAAGCAAGCACATAACTAGTAATGACAACGGGATAAGGCTGTTCTCTCTGTCAATAGAGGAAAACCCTTTCAACGAAGAGACATCCACAAAGTGACATGGATCATACCAGGAAGTAAAGATACCAATGTATTGATACAAGGCGACCATGAAATAATGATAAATGGAGTTGGGAAAAACAGGAATAACAAAAAGGAAAGTAAGGAAAAGAAAAGGATTTGAAGTAAGTGCCCTGTAGGGTGGGGAAGTGGCAAGAAAATATAAGAAGGACATAGACGACATATAAAACAGAAATGTAGCCGTGGATGAGGCGGTAGAAGTGAGAAATATAGAAGTAACAATAAGGTATGCAATACAATGATACATTCTAAGGCAAAAGCCGAAAAAGGAGAAATGGTTTGGCGAAGAATGTGGGCAGGAAACAAAAATAAAGAAAAATTTTAGACAAAAGATTTTACAGTTACCGTCAGTGGAAAACCACGTAAACCATGCCAGACAGTGAAGCAGAGTGAAGGAGATATTAACGGATAACAAAATTATATGTATATATATATATATATATATATATATATATATATATATATATATATATATATATTGACAAATTCGTATGTAAATGTATACAATGACGTGGTTTACAGAAACCATCAAACACATCAATACATTATGATTACAATTACCCAATTCCTAAAACTAAAAACAACAAAATAACTAAAGTTCGATTACCTTTTTTTTTCTTTGAATGAACCGTAATTAATACAACAATAACAAAAAAAACGTAATTAAAAGGTAATCGTACTTATCTTGGTTCAATAAAATTTAACTCTGATTCTTACGTATTACATTAACTAATCTTTTTTCGGTGCGGTATTGTAGTCCATATGATTTGCTTTTCGGTAATCCTTTTTAATTTCTTAGATGCACTAAGCACAAAACACAAGAGGTAGCCGTATTCGCCCCACGCACTCGACTGTAGTACTCACTAACGCAGTGCCTGTGGCTTGTTTATTCGCGTACCTGGTATAAGAGCTCTTTAGCCTAACATCACATCACCTTATACTGTTATGTTTGCCCTTCAAAACGTTTACCACAATGAAAAATGGTTACTTCCATACACACATTTAAAGTCCTTATTCGCTTTTATACAATCAATTTGGTATTGCTAACGATTGTATACATTCAATGACAATGATGATCAGCTATAACTTAACTAGAGCACTTTTATTTCTTGAAGAAAATCACTAATGTCTTTGTGCAACTCATTGTATATTAATTATTTACTTGTGAATGTCTATACGATTTATCCCCTTATGGGTTAATGCAGTCGCTATACTTGCTCTGCTAACACCATAATTTTCACAAATAAATACCAACACTAACCATTCTAATCGTTATGCAACGAGCGTCTCGCACTGTTACTCTGCTCGAGCTATCTCAAAACCTCTAACCAACTAACTAACCTCTCAAATTGGACACTCGCTTATATACCTCTGCCCGCCATGTCGTCAATACGTCACAATAAATTCGCGATAAGGTCAAAATTCACCTATCCCAATTCAGTATTTCGCGCGTTTCTTGCCGCGCCGAAGGTTCCATCGTGAAAGAATAGGCCAACGATGTGAAGTAAATGTATCCGTCTTGAGTTACTTTGTAAATTCACTAATAACTTTCCGAAGAAGTCATCAATTGCAATTACATTCACACTGTAGATTAACTGGATTATCCCTCAACTTTCTATGCAAATCTCGTATTTGGGCGAATTCTATTTCCGCACAATTAAACGAAGTCCCTCACATTCTATAAACTTCATTCTTGAACATGCATCTATTTACCATTATTGCACCAAAAATATGCATACATATTCCTTACTGTACATTAATAAAATGTCAAACAATTACTTATTAACTTATAAATTTAATATTAGTCAGGTTGCTTTGGTATGTGTGAATCCTTGCGATACCGCAGGCTTACATTCCATTAAAATAAGTAATTTGACTGTAATCTCAATATATTTAGAATTTATATACATAAAGACAAAATTTACATAGATTGGGGCTTGAATCTCGATGGCGCAGTTAGTTAGCGCGGTACTATAGCAAAGTACAGGTCCTAGGTTCAAATCCTGCTCGAGGTAAAGTCTTTACTTGTGTATTTAATAAAATTAATAATAATTTTTGATTCCATTTATTTATGTTTCAATTGAGTGTTTGATGTGCGATTGAACCTGCATCGTGCGCGACAGCATGATTTATTACAGTACGAATATCCTCTGGGCCCATTTTCTCGCCAAGTATTATAGAGATGTTCTCTCTTGTAAACGATCCACAGGCGCAACAAAGTGCCGTTAGCTACTCCACAGACTACGATGGTGATTGCACTTTTCGAATGGTTAGCAATTCCTTCAGGGCACTTGACGCCGTGCTTTTCCTGGTAAACGGAAAACTCAATCGACAGTCGCTCCGGGCTACAGTGCTTGTAATTTCTTTTTATAATCTCATAAATATGTAAATATCATAAATCGCATAAAGCGCGTTATGATGAATGTAATACAGAATATGTACCTTTCCTTTCAGCAGTTGAAAATGCACGTGAAGCGAAACAGAAGGCGCCACACGAGTCGACGTTAACGAAATCCACGAACACTCATAAGTCGAATAATATTTGACGTGGTGTTGCTAATCCCAAGTTTTAAACTGTCGCGTTCGATCACAGCGTATTCTGGAATAAAAATATAAAGCTGTGATCAAAGTCGCCTCCCGATATCAAACTCACACCACTTTACGGTAACTGGAATGCAATTAAAATCCTTTAATGTCAAATTCTAATTACTAACAAGATATACTAAAACTTGCATATAGATTTACGAAATGTTTAATCGTTTAGAGCCAAATTTGCGTTATGTTGAATTAAACTGCAAGTACTTTAAAGCATGTTACTCTATTATTAACTTTAGACTAATGTCATATCCATTAAGACTAAAATTACTGGAAATCAACGACCAAAAAGAAAACAAGAAGGACTTTTAATACATCTGCTGAAAAATTGAAAACGGTATCGTTATAAATTTACACATTCTTGCAATTAAACACAACTTATGTTAAATATATCTTAAAATTTAAACACGAATTATGATAGTGATTGAAAACCAAATGGGTGTAGTATAAATTACTAGTTACCCAAGGTAAACCATCAAAATTACACCTTTTGATGTTCGAACACCAGAAGCAACAATAAGGTTTTTAAAGTATGCGATAAGCATTCAATCAGTAATTCTTTGTTTTAAATACTTGTGGCCCTACACTTATTCCAAAGAAGACGTAGACATTTTTTACATAATCTTCCAATTTACAAACCGTGTTACAAATGTCCTTAGTGGTACTAATTGCAGATTTAATTAAAAATTATTTTTAATTACATATTTACTTTTAAAGTTATCGTTCATAACAAAAACTGATAATAATTTAATATTAGTTGCTTAGGTATGTGTGAATCTTTGCGGTATTGCAGACTCACATTCCATTAATGTAAGAAACTTGATTGTAATCTCATTATATTTAGAATTTACATCAGTTCTACATACATAAAGACAAAATTTACATTCATTGGGGCTTGTATCTCGATAGCGCAGTTGGTTAGCGCGGTACTCTTGCAAAGTGCATGTCGTAGGTTCAAATCCTACTCGAGGTAAACTTTTTATTTGTGTGTTTAATAAAATTAATAATTTTTAATTAATATGTATTTGAGTTTATAGAATTTTCGAAACAACGAAAATAACGTTTAACTAGTATGTGGAAAATGGCATAGTAAACGTGAAGCAATTTGACATAAGTTGATTTACTACCTTTGGGTTTTGGGATTTTTAAGGAACAAATTTGATTTTGGCTCCTAAAAAGCGAAAGACCGACAACATTTTGAAAAAAAGGTCGTGCAGGATGTAAATCTAACAGTGCAGTGACGTTGATTTATTGCATTATCTATACCTCTAAAGCTAGCATCTGATAGAATACATCTAACTCCATGTAGAACAGTCATCGTACTGGATTTGGAGTTCCGGTAAAAGATTTATAGGCAAATAAAGAAATAAATGTTTTATTTTAAAAAGTATCTTAAATTTTTTAAACAATATTTTTTTTCTAAAGTTCATTAAAAATGTTTTCCAGATGGTTCCAACTTAATAGTGTGTATTTATGTATAATATACATTTTAGTATATGTATATAATATAAAGATATGCTATATTTAGTATACACTGTGTCTCTTGAATTTCTAGACATAGGGAATTCCCATGTTAAAATAAACTATTGTAAATATTGGCTCCCCTAATTATTTTACAGTAAAATGTCAAATGTAAAACTTCTTAAGAAAAAAAGGCTGCTTCTTATGTTACAATTGCATTTACACTTGGTTCATCCGTTTTCTAGAAATTTAGGAAAAACTTAAGGGCTTTTTCGTAACTCGTCAAGGTTGCTTTGCTTTAGACAGACAATGCTAACAATAATTATTAATTGTCATTGTAAATCATTCATTGTTCAAAAACAATTCATTCATCATTAAAACTTTATTTGGGACAGATTATTACTTTTTAAAGAAAAATTTGTTTATAAAAATGAATTATTATTACACCATTGAAGAAAAAGTAAAATTTATTGAATGGCATTACTCTGGCAATTCACTTAGAAATATCAGAGATTTGTACTCGGCTAGTTATCAAAACCGGCAAATTCCAAGTGCAGAAACAATTTCAAAAATTATCGACTTATTCAAATCTACCGGTAACGTTAATAAGCCATGTAATTGTCAAGATATTAAGCCTCTGGGGCAAAATGATGTGTTACTTAATGTTGTTGAAGATAAGAGTAAAAGTGTGAGACAAATTGAGTGCAGTTTAGGAATATCTCACAGTACCGTCCATCGAATTTTGAAGCGACAAACTCCAGTGTTCAAGTCTTTCAAGTATAGCTTGCAGCAGGAAATTTTTGATGAAGATAAACTCATGAGAATGGAGTTCTGCGAAAGATTAGTAGAGCTATCAAACATGGGTAGCAACTTTCTAAGTCGTATTTTATTCACCGACGAATGGTATTCATAACCGCCAAAATTTTCGTTACTGGAATACTGAAAATTTGCATTTATCAATAAAGAGTAGAAGTCAATATCGCAACACAATTAATGTATGGATTGGAATACTGGGCCATAGATTAATAGATCCTTTCTTTATTGATGGTACGTTGACAGGAGAGCGTTATCTTCAGCTGCTTCAAGAAACAATTGGCCCAGCGCTGTTAGACTTGAACCTGGAGGAAGACATTTGGTACCAGCACGATGGGTGTCCAGCACACAATAGTGTAATCGTACGTGAGTTTCTGGACTTCACGTTTCCCGGCTGTTGGATAGGTCGAGGTGGTACCATAAACTGGCCTGCACGCTCCCCTGATCTGGCTCCCTGTGACTTTTTCCTCTGGGGTTATTTAAAAAACAAATTATACAACAGTGAAAACTCGTTTAACAGTCTGATCGACTTAAAAGAAGCAATCTTAGCAAACAGCCACGAAGTCTCCCAGTACATGCTCGCAAACGTTCGGCAAGAGTTCTATGATCGACTTGGATATTGTTTAGCTGCAAACGGAGATTTATTTGAACACTTGATCAAATAGTAGAAATGATGATTTTTTGTTATTTATTTTCCAATTTTCATAATTAATTTGTTTATTTAGAATATCATCTTGTTTATAACAGACTTATTTTAGTTGTGCTCCTTATTGTATTTATCCTGACACTTACATGGCTTATTAACGTTACCGGTTACGAAAAAGCCCTTAAGTTTTTCCTAATCTTCTCGAAAACGGATAAACCATATGTAAATGCAATTGTAACATAAGATGCAGCCTTTTTTCCTTAAGAAGTTTTACATTTGACATATTACTGTAAAATAATTAGGGGAGCCAATATTTACAATAGTTTATTTTAACATGGGAATTCCTTATGTCCAGAAATTCAAAAGACACAGTATATGTGTTAGTATAATGTACAGTGCCCCTCTAAAGTCCTAAAGTCCTAATTCTGAAACCACCTGGTATATCGCAACCAAATTTGGGCGTAGATAAGAGATGAGAATCAACAATTTGTGCTTTGACAGCTAAAAGGTTTAAAATAGGGGCTAAGCGACACCTTCAATTACTTTTTATTTCGTTTTGGAAATCTGCTCATAATTCTTAAGGTCTTTCTCTAATACACTTTATTCGCAATATTAACGTTTGAAAAGTGACATTCCGGTTTAAAATGAAGTATTTTACTCACTTCGTTACATTTTGCTAACTAAATTTTGTTATTAATTTGAAGTTAAACCTATTAATGGATCCGACTAATAAGAGGCGTAAAGAGAGTTTATTAAGAATAAATAGTAGCGCTTACCAAAAAATCTCGAAGCTTACGAATTTGTTCTATAAATTCACAGTTGCTTAAAAAAAAATTATTTAGTTTTGAATAATAACACTGTTCGAAGTGGTTCCCTCCTAAATCTTTACAATAATGTGCCCTATTATAAATAGCTCCTCTCACGTTGATGAAAGTCTGTTCATCTATTTCTTCACCGATTAGTACGGGCGGAACGGACTTTAGAGGGGCACTGTATATTAACTAATACGTTGCTACCAACGACAAATTAGCACTTTAGTGAACTATACCATACGTATCACGCGTGATGCATTTCTTATAAATTTTTTCTGTACCGTATGAATTACTGGTTATATTAATCAATAGATGTTTTCATGCTCTATTTAAACGCCTGGTGTGTTAACATCATTGGATGCATTTGTTTGTAGATATAAGCCTCCGTCTACAATATAACAGTTAATAAAGAAAATAACACAAGCGATATGACAGATGCAGCGTCTCTATTTTGAAATGTGGTGCAAGAACGATACGAACTATGCGTCCAACGTCATGGGGCGGCACTTAGAACATGTTATTCGTAAAGCTCAGAATTAAGTGTTAATGTTATTTTAAGTGAAAAAAGTTTGAACGTTTCAATACTATAAATTGATAGCCATACTGTAGTTATGTAAGATAAGATCTCTGAAAATATTAAAACTACTTTATTTATGTTTAAATGTACCGGGATATCAACAATGAATGACAAAAAAACTGCGTTTTACAGAATTTTTATCAAAAGTTTATTCCAAGTTACTAGTCAAATTAGGCACAAATATTTATTTCATCTTCGATTGACATTTCATAAACTTACATAGATTTTTCCTTTTTCAATTATTCCTTTATCTACATTTGTATTACAATAAAAATAGTTTTTTTCAAAACTCATTAATAAATTAACCAGGACTTTCAAGGTAAATTTATTCGTGTATTTTATGCCTTTTTCGTAAATAAATTTTTTTAGGTTATAATGCCTTTTACTGTGGAACAAGACAAGTTTATTTTGGAAGCTTATTTCCGAAACGTCAACTACATTTTCATGCTTACAAAATAACGGTTGTGCAAGAATTACTACCTTTAGATTTTCAAAAGCGTTCAGAATATTGCCGAACAACTTGAGAGATGATGGAATACTAAACTTAAGTTTCTTTACGGACGAAGCTTGGTTCCATTTATCTGGTTATGTGAATTCGCAGAATTACCGTATGTGGTCAGCAGAAAGTCCACACGTTTTTGAAGAAACTACTTTACATCCTGTGAAAATAGGTGTTTGGGCTGCTATGTTACGAAGAAGAATTGTAGGTCCTATTTTCTTTGAAGATACAGTAACTGCGGCTCGATACAAAACTATTTTGGAACCTTTCATTGATCAACTTCACGATAGCGAGCTCCAGCATGGATATTTTCAGCATGATAACGCAACAGCTCATACAGCTAATCAAACACTGACTTTTTTACGTGAACATTTTGATGAAAGAGTTATAAGTGCGGGAGTTTGGGCCCCAAGATCACCTGACCTTACTCCACTGGATTATTTTCTATTTGGACATTTAAAAAATAAAATCTACAAGACACGCCTTTATACAGTTGATGAATTAAAAAATGCAATAACTGACGCAATTCAAAATATTACAGAAGATCAATTAATAAATGTATTTGAAAATATGAAACGAAGAGTAGATGCCTGTAATGCAAACAATGGTGGTCACTTTCAAATTGTTTTATAGATAATTGCCAAGTTTAATTTAATTTTTCTATTTTTAACTGTAATATAAACATATAAAAGACCATTCATTCCAACGGGTAGTGAGGTGTGCGTCGGGATATCGTTATATTTGTATGTAAATAATATGTGCACTAATTGAAAATCTTTACTCATTATTTACTATACTTTAGCTGAATTGATCTCATTTACATGCACGTTTGAGATCTAAAAAAACAATGCATTATTAATTAATTATTTTCTGTGCTTTAGATCAATATATACAGATTTGAGTTATCTTAAAAAACAATAGGTACATCATAAAGTAGACATGGTGACTAGTTCCATATGAGAAGGACTATATCAGTGGTATTTGTTCAAAAATTAGAATGCAATGCAAAAGTGATATCTAGCATTAATTAAATAAGTTCTTTTTTTCCATTATAATGTATTTGTGATGTTCACCAGTGTACATTCAAAGGTGGTCAGCAAAAATGGTGTACCTGACTTGTGCTGAATATGTTGAATGTATGCATTCATAATAAACTAACCAGTCATACATGTAATTTGTTTTCACTAATATTATTTAACAAATATATAGTACATTGATTTCTGATTAATGACAAATTCATTTTAAAAATTCATTTAAATAGTTTTAATGTCATTGTAAAGGTAACATCATCCAATATCACTCCTTTTTTTAAATATTCACTCTCCACATATTCACACACTTTGTTCGAGTTCTCAGCTGTAATTTTTTTCAATTCTTTATTGCCAATTGCTTAACACCTTCCATTTGAAATGTCACATTAACCATGGCTTGGCATCAACGTGACGGTGCACTAGCTTATTCAACTAATGCGGTAGCTGCTGTATTAAAAATCATTTATTTGAATATCGTTGGTTAAGGAGTTTAGGTCCATGGGATTGGCCGGCATGTTCTCCTGATCTAACGCCTTTGGATTTTTTTCTTTGGGGTCACTTGAAAAATAAAGTTTATGAAGGAAGTTTAGAATAGTAGTTGTAATATGTAACTACCCTTATTTTTAAAGTATTTTATTTAATAATAATAATAATAATGTTTGTTGCCCAACAGAAAACCAATTAATGGACAAAATAAATACACAAGTGAAAATAGATACATAAAAATATATACACATGCTACAATATATAAACTTAAAGGTATATTTTGTACAGGCTTTACACATAAGAACATTACATTTTATTAATCAATTGGTTATTGCACTTAATATGGTATTAATAGACACATGACTTAGGCAAAGAAAACATGATGTTTGTTTTTATTAGAGGAAGAGCAAATGTCTCGGTGCATCATAAGGCTAATCTCTGAACATGGATATTAATGCCAGCCAAAAAATCAGGGCAGTCAAATTGGTTGCTTAAAAGAAATTTGATACTTGGTATCCAACGCTTGTCATGTAGTCAAGGTAGCGAATTGGCCATTAAAAGAATATTATTATCAAACCCTCTAACAGAGCAAAATCCGTTGACTTAGATTGATAGAAATTTTAAGAATTTACGTTGTCCACGTTTTATTGTAGATATTTGAAGTGTCTGGCGCATACTCAAGTTTAGACCTCACAAACGCAAAGTAGGGTCGGAATTTGAAAAAGATCAACAGTTTCTACAAATGAACCCCAAGAGTTTAAAGGGATCATTAATTATAAAATTAATGTGGATCTTAAAATCGAGTTTATCGTTTATTATTACTCCTAAATCTTTAACGGATGTACAATGAGAAAGAAGTTCATGACCAAGCTTATAGTTGTAAATGATAGGATCTTTCTTACGTGTATATGAAATCACGTTGCACATTTAAGTTAAGGTTGTGTTCAACGCGTCAATTATTAATCACATTCAGCTGGTTTTGCGAAAATAAGCAGTCTGATAGAGCTAATTGGCATAAACATTTTGAGTTCATCTGCAAACATTAGTTTATTTGATCTAATCGCACCTAAGAGGTCATTTATGAACACAAGAAACAGTAGTGGTCCAATATTCGATCCTTGAGGTACTGCTGAAGTATCAAGGAATTCTCGACACTCATGACCGTTATACATTACTTTTTACACTCACTTATTTATGTAGAACGACTCAAGCTTTAAAAGATTATTGCTACACCCAAGTGCATCAAGTTTACCCAACATCAGTTGATGATCTACTCGATCAAAGGCTTTTGGGAAATCGGTGTATATCACGTCAATTTGAGGATATTTAGATTTAGATGAGCTAAAGCGAGGCACGTGCTCATTCAAAATTAAGTTAATATTTTATAGAATTCGGATACAGCTGCGTTAACTTTAGAATAGTGTTTAAAAAATTATCAGTTAATATTCGTACACTATCATACAGAAGGGAAAACTTTATGCTGTTGAAGTTATAATTGTTGCGTGCATTATCAGTGAAATTAAGATTTTTAGGTTGCTTAATTGAATGAACAATGAGAAGCGCTGGATGGTGTATGTCTTCTTTAACGATAAAGACGTTTTTATGCAAAACCTCACAACATACTTGATTAGATATAACTAAATCTTACAATCTGCCATTAAAATTAAGAATTTTATAAAAGTTCATAAAATTGTTTATTTGCAAAGATTTTAGATCAGCGCCACTATCATTAACATAACCGGAGCTATTAAAATCACATACAATCATGAACTTACTGCAATGGAGATTCAATTATCAGAAATATCAAAAAAAGGTTTAAGATCATTCACATGTAAATCAAAGGGGGATATATACCACATATACAGTGCTTTCATTTCAAAACCAGTCACCCATAATATTTGTTTAGCTATGGAATTTCGACCTAGAAAAAAATACGTCAATTTAGATGTCGAGGGGACATTAAAAAACAGTGTTCATGGAATTTTACTTTTCACCATTTAATCCCCACTCCCCTCACTTTAAAATTTCAAATTGTACCCCGTACCTTGTGATACATCATTTTGAAGGTATTCAAAATACAAATTCAACGGCGTTCAGAAAATTGATTTCCATCGCCCTATTTTGAAATTACAAGCGAAAATGTCAATACTCCTAGTTTATCAGGTACTGAAATACGAAGTGATACGGAAACGATATCTCCTATCTCGAATATTTTTATCGTGTTTTTATCGATTTGAATTATTTTTGCTTTTAGAGTTCAGCTAAGGTAAGCCGTATTTCAGTTTGCTAAAAAAATATTAAGGGTGACTGTTTTGAAATGAAAGCACTGTACAATAACATATAATTTATATTCTACTATGTCAATCAATAGAACGGATGCAAAGTTGGATAGATTAAGTTTAGTCTATCAACTTTACTAAATTTGCGATCCTTCTGTAAACATTACAGTTATTCAAGAATAATTCACTACTGGCAACATCCTGAGATAGCTACGCCTCCACTAATCATAAAACATCATAAACATCATATTCTTGGCAACTAACCACAGAAAACCATTTGTTTGCTTTGGGCCTCAAACTCCGTATGTTTTGAAAACAGCACTTTAAGTTAAAGTTAAAAATCGTATCTTTGTTTATAATAATCTCAGTACGCATCACAGGTTGGAAACTATGTTTTACAGTCAAATTGGTTCTGATTGTTTATTAGACGGAATAAAAAATTCTGAAAGAGCAGTATTCATCGGGACGTTTGGATTTAAGTTTGTCACATTTGACTTCATTGAAATTGTTTATAATTAAGTGTTCAATTACATCTTTCGAGGTTACATTTGGGTTCAAGTTATAGACGTGTAAATGTAAATAGCGTTTAGCAGCTTTAGTATTTAAACTTTCACCAGAGTCGTCAAGGGTAGACTTACTTTGACGAACTTCCCGTGAAACTGTGGTAAATCGCCCAGAATTAAATTAATCGTTAACATCACGACTAGTGCAAATTTCATTATCAACATTAACAGAAGCAAACTATTGTAAAAGCGGATATATAGTAGGTGATATTGATTTACTTTCATTAGGTTGGACTGCATGGTTAACGGGTAAATTTTTAGATTTAACGCTGACCGATACTTTTATCTCAGGTATAGCCCCTAACATTCGCGTACGTTGTGGATTTTTGATTAGTAATAATTTCTATTAATGAATTTCATTTGAAAAACCGCTGTAAATTGTAACAATATTTCCAAATCAAAAAATCGGTTTTTGTAAATAATTCGAAAACGATTAACTTTACAACAAAATCGTGTGGACGGGTTCCATAATAAAGTTTTTTGGCAATATTTCGAAAAAGACAAAGTATTCGAAAAAATTGCAAAAACTTTGTGAGAAATTTTATTTCCTATCTAATGATGTTTTCACTTTTTGAATATGTTAAGTAGGTCCGGAGATATTTGGAAAAACCAAACCAAAAAATCTTGTAAACCGTTTGTTAAACAGAAAAACTGTAGGGACAAAAAATGCTCGCAATTATATCACTAATCACATATTAAATTTTACCCCTTTCCCCAAACACCACTGACTCACAATCAGTCACTTTGGATAGTTCACATCTATATGTGTGCCAAATTTCACGTTATGGAGTACACACACACATGCACACGCACACTCACACGCACACGCATACGCACACGCACACGCATACGCACACACACACACACACACACACAAATTTTTATTTTTGGACGTTTTCGAACATTTTAAAGCGATTGAGCGAATAAAAATTATTGAAATTTCTTCGTTTTCAATATCGTTTCCATAAATATAAATGTAATTTTTAATGTATCCCCAAAGAAACAAATCCAAAGGTGTTATATCTGGAGAACGGGCTGGCCACAGTACATTTGCATGAGTGCCAATACATCTTTCTGGAAATCTAACTGACAGATATTCTCCGACAACTCTGGAATTATGTGCTGGTGCACCGTCCTGCATAAATCAACAACCATCAACTTCTTGGAAAGGCAAATCATTCAAAGCTATCTCTAAGTCATTTTGGAGTAAAATTTGGTAACGTTCAGAATTTAAGGACTCGTGGTGAATGAAAGGACCTATAATTCGACTACCGAATATAGCAGCCCACATATTAAATCCGAAACGGTGTTGGTGTTTGGCCGTTTTGTACAGACGTGAATTTACTCTTGCCCAATAGTGAGCATTTCTACAATTAAAAATTCCATTATTATTAACCATACTTTCATCGGACCATATTATTTTATTCGGAAAATGTTCATTGTCTTGAGATTGACGTATATACCCTTTCTGGGTCACCTAGTTCGAAGTCCTTGGCAAATTCTAAATTTATATGGATGTACTTTCTCCTTCTTTAGAACATAATGAATTGTGTAATGGGCTATGCCAGTTGCTTCTTCAATTTTCCTAGTAGAAACCTCTGGATTTTTCCGTTACAGCTAATAAAACAGTATTGGCTTTTTCTTCACTGCAAGGTTTTTTCCGAGACTTTACAGGTTTTTTGAACGCACCATATTCTTTTAGATTAACTGCTAATGTGCGAAAAGTTCTTTTGTGAGGTTGACGCCTTTCTGGATATTTGTTTAAATACATTAAATACATTACTTCAGAACAATTACGTTGACACAAAATGTAACATGTCAGTATATCGAATTTTTCATTATTTGAAAAATGTACTCCTGCCATATTGTTTTTAGGTAAACACAAAATGTAATTAACTCAAAGACCACCAAACAAACGTAATACGGACAACAATGAATTATGACAGGTAGATAAACAAAATGCAAAGCCAACTTATTTTTATCAAATGCATCAGTACGACAGAAGATGTATTTTAACTGTTTAATTAATAATATTTTCACTAAATACATACTTGTGAATTATTTTATTTGCAACAAGCATTAGAAAATGAGAAAACATTATTTTATAATAATTTTACAGTTTTCTAATGTTTCTAATATTAGTTTTAACTGTACGTTTTCGATGTTTTATATTGAATATGAATTTTCTCATCCGAAACGTATCAAAAATATAAAGTGTGATATATCGTTGAATTCAGAATCAAGGAGAGAATTTAAATATGGCATAAATAATTTTTTGTGTATTAGTTGATGATGGTTGCTAACAAACGAAACGTTGTATCAAAATTGAATAACAGCATTAAGTAGAGCTAGAAAAGTAATGAAAATGTGCTCTTCTTTTCTTGATAGTTCTTCAAATAAGGTCAGAAAAAATAAACGAAAATCAGAAAATTCAATTTTTTCAAATATCTCAAAACTAAAAGAGATATTCGAGTTCTACAAAGACCATAAATACATCCTCTCAAATTCGTAACTTTTGTTCCATTTAACCGACCTTCCATCTCTAACCGTTTCCGAGATCCCCATAGTGGGCATTCTCATCTTGGACACGGTGTATATTGTATGAAAATATTAATATATTCACTGCCCTATTTTCAAATGTTAGCACACTTATAGCACTTGATGAGTGAAAAAATATTTCTCCATTAGTATGTAAGTTAATGTTTGCAAGGGGATCCTTAATAAAAATGGATATGTGGTATATTATATTATTATAATTCTAGAATTTGACAAAAAATTCGCACCAAAATTGATTAATATCCCATTCCCCTGATACCACTAATTCACCGTGCTTTTAAGGATAAAAAATACAATTTGACAACAACCCTGTAATTTGTGGAAAATATCATTTAATCATCTTTTAATGCATATCTGTTTGGGAGAGAATTCGACCCATGAAAGAACTCGTCCCCGCTCAAACAGGGTTGAGTTTTACTTCCGTTATAACTGGAAGTCCTGCAAGGTGTAAAATATACTACAAAGAGAAGCTCGTATCGAAATCTCCCAATCCAGTGTTTCAAAATCAAACTCTTTTTAGTTCTCCAAAAACGTTAAGGCGAGCTGGCGTTTTACCATTTTGTCCGAATGCTGTTTTTAACATACTGCAAAGAATACGGCCGGTTTGCGCTCTTACCCGAAACGACCAGTTTGCGCTCTTCGATTTTTATTATAGAAATTTAAACCTACCTTATTATCTCCGATCGACCTATTTGCGCTCTAGTTTATTATAATTTTAAATTCACACTATAACGTTTATCAAAATGTAAGATAAAAGAAATAAAAAAAACATCAAATTACAAGAAGAATTATAAAAACCATCTCCCTTCACACTTTTATCCAGACTTAGGACTGGCAAAGTGTATACATAATATAAACTTTGGTGTGTTTAAAAGAAATTTGGGTTTTAAGTTTTTTTTTAAATTTTTTAGTTTTTTTTGTATTTATTCAAGCATCTGAATATATGCTAACGTCTTTAAACACAATCGTAAGTCCCCTTTGGTGTGCTTAAAAGATTTTTTTTGGTTTTTGTTTTTTTTTTGTATTTATTCAAGCTTCTGAATATATTCTAACGTCTTTAAACACAATCGTAAGTCCCCTGTATCATTATATTTCTTTAATTTTTTGGAAATTCTTTCATCAAGATTAATGTAGGTTTTCTTGCGTCGTTTTCCTTCTAATTGTAAACTAGGTCGATGATCAACGTGATCAGCATACTCAGCTTCTTTAAGCAGACACTTCACTGACTGGAATACATTAGAATGCGGTCTTACCCATATATTTAAACGATGATTCCATCCCTCTAAATCGTTGTTATTACGATTCCTTTGTTGATGGCAATTCCACATTTCTTTGGTAATGCGTCTGTTTTGTAACCATTGCTTAACGAAGTAATCGGAGAACTGCGTCATTTTTTCGGAAACTGGAGACTCTCATCGTCGTCCTTATATTCAGAAACAAGCCCAATACTCTTAATATTCCTCCATATACATTGATTATAATGAGAGTTGTAGCCAGAAATTTGAGCATCTGGGAAACTGTGTTTTAATGCACTAATCATCGCCTGATCAAAATCTAGTTTTACAACAGATGATATCCAATTCGGTAGTTTTTCTTTGACTGATGATAATAATATATCGTATGTCTCTTTGGTTTTGTTAGGAAGTAACGCAAATAGTACTGGAATTGTATTTGTCTCATCTGGTGTACTACCAATATCAATGTGGATAGTGTATAATTGACTACATTGCTTACTACAACTTTTGAATGTCCCATCCATAAATACGGTGTTTTTGAAGTTTGTTAGAATCTCCCTAGCTTTGTTGCTACCAAACGCCAAGATTCTGTCACCCAAAGGAGTGCTGTCGTCGATAAATAGAAATTTCGTTTTATCTCTCATAGTTATAAGTCCTTCCGGATATATTATATCTGGTGCTGTAGTAGGATCTCTCTGCAAGCCATTTGCATGTTTTCTACCGTCGTTCAAACCACTTTTCTTTGAAGAAAACTTTGGTATTTTTGTCACGAAATCTACTCCTTGATTATATAATTTTCCAAACTCAACCTGATATATCTTTGACATCGGTAAGTAATCCTAGCTCTGAACATACATTGTTTTACTTCTGTCGCTGCAACACTAGGCTTACATAAATGATCTGCTTCTCTAATTATGTTGTTGTTCTCCATGATGATGTTGCCTCGACACTTTTTAGTTTTTTCTTTCATACAACTCCAAAAAAGCGAAGCATCCTTATTTTCTTTTTCATACGAAAACTGTAACCTTTATACAAAGCACAAGGCTTCCCCTTTGAGGTTTCAATTATTTGCACGTCCATTTTTAAAATGCTTTTCCAAAATGAAAAAATTACTAATTCTTAACAGAATAAAAATGAAGTATGACTTCTTTTATATACACGACTAATAGGTAGTAATGTTTGTAATGTTATTAGCAGGAGAAAGTTTGAAAAGCATTGATTGCAAACAATAAAACCAGTTTACAATAGGTGGGTGATGTAATTAACACTAAGGTAGTGAGTAAACGTGATTATTTCGAAAAATACCTTTATTTATTACTTTTATTTTATGCGCGACTGTAATGTCTATTCACGTAATGTGGCACACAAGTAAAACATGAAATTTTTTGCTTATTCTACTTTGTAGCTACGTATAAATGATTTGGATCGAACCGAACTTACTGAATATACAATCCGGGCTCTAGTCATTACCAGGAGATAGTAAATCATGAGATCTCATAGAGTTTTAAATATTTGTTTAATCCTATAACCAAATTTCGATAATTTTCAAAACGTTTAAAAAAGAGAGCGCAAATCAGTCGATGGGAGATAATAGGGTAGGTTTAAATTTCTATAATAAAAATCAAAGAGCACAAACTGGTCAATTTCAGGTAAGAGCGCAAAATGGTCGAGCGCAAATCAGTCAAGCGCAAATCGGCCGACACCACTGCACAGATACCGTGATATCAGTCACCACATACCAGTTTATGTGAATATTATTTTAGCTATTCCAGTTTACATTTGAATATTTCAGAAACAATTTAAAATTAATGTGGTTTCAAAGCCTTTAAACATACAATTCAAATACCATTTAAAATTATAATCTGTTCTGAACGTATTAATGATATATTTGGATATGATGTGGTAGTTCGCTTACAGATTGCACTCCAATTAAGGTATTTTATTACCACAAAGACTTAATATAATAGATATTGTAATTATTATTAATGTTATAACTACATATTTACTTCTTTCAGCTTTAGATGCAAGTGGACAACCGGGATCCGGTTTTCTATGGGGAAATAATTTATGGGTGGGTTCTCATTTTGAATGTTTGGATATATCAAACCGCAAAGCGTTTGAAGTTAGTCAAATAAACGTGAAACATGCAGATAAAACGCCTTACGACTATCCTCCATACGATTTAGCATTTGTAATGGCTTACATGGAGCATAACAGTACCCAGCAACAGCACGCTCAGATGCCATTGGAGGTAAGCATATTTGTTAATTTGATTTTCACTATTTTTTAATCGTTCTTGTGAAGCTGCTCACAATTTAAATCATCGCATTTATTTTTAAACGCTTTTAAATACCGTACTGTGTAATCTAGCTATAATTAAATTAGTTAAAATATCAAAACATATTTAAACTCAACAGATTACTTATAACATCGATTCTTAGAAGTTTAGATAAATATATGGTATAGCACGTTCGAGAAAGTAATTCTACACCGTGAATGAATTCATAAGAAAGAAATAATTCGAGTAACATTGTTGGTTTACCTTGCTAGTTAAACTTGACCTTTATAAAATAAAATAATTACTATACAATATTTGTGTCAAGTACATTACTTACCTTCTTATAAGTGCATACACATTTTTAACCTGTACATAATTATTGTTTTAGAGATTGATAGAATTGGGTTTATGTGTTCCCAAATCATGTTCTGGAGAAGAATTACATCACCTTCTGTATAATTACTTATCAGACCATCAATTACAAATGCAACAGTTTTATAATTTGGATATAAAAATTCTGGAGTTAAAAATTCTTGACAGCGGTGCATGGAGTACACTACCCAAAACAATTGCAGCCTTGTAAGAAATATTAACTTATAATTAAAAAATATCAACTTTAATACTTTTGTGAAATTCTAGGTGCGTTTTTTTAATTTCAACAATCTTAGTAATAATGGGCACAATCTACGATGTTAAAGTTACACAACCACGTTTAAAAGAAAATCAAAGGGTTTCTGCAGAGGATAAACTTCAAAAACTAACATCAATATCCATAATTAACAGTAATAATTTCTTTATCATTTCTATTTGCATAGGTTACATTATGAGAAGGTTTAGTCAATGTCACATATAAAGTGTTCGAGTTCAGCTGAAACACATATTACGTCATTTTTCAAAATAAGTTTTTTAAAAGTTTCGCAAATGAAAACATGCTTTGTTATTACAATTTTTTTTTTTTTTGTATTTACAAGATCTCATACAATTTTTACCGAAACGTTTCTAACGAATTAAAATCTATTTTCAACCGGATGAAAATTAAAATATGCAGACTTTTTTATAACGAATTTGTAGTGTCATCCATTATGCTCTAGCACCACAAAAAACCATACAATGACACGCTCCGTTAAACAATTTACCACTATCCTATCGTACCGTGTGTCCCGATTTCGATGGTTGTCAGGGAGTCTCAAGAATGGCTTAACGCAAGAAGTTGTGGTTTTCGCGTTCCTATGCTACTGTTTTATGAAACGAAAGATAAACCAAACAAAATTTTTATGGCATGCTTCATTTGCGTTGTACAGCCCAATTTCGAAAATTTGTCATGTTGGGACCCCCCCCCCCCCCCATCGTATCTATGTAGTGACATAGATGCTGTTAGATTCGCGCAGATCCGCCAGAGTATGGTATTGGCTTTTATAAATGTTATTTTTAAATTATTGCCATAGAAATAAATCTAGAAATGACAAATTTGGTGATCTGGCCATCTTACAGGTCCATTTGACCTGTAAGCTGTTATCTAGACAGGTTGTAACAATTTAATCGTTGTGGTCTACGGCACCGTGTCGTTGTAAACACAACTGATTTAAATGTGCTAATGGCACATCACCTTCTATTTCGAGTGCACTAGTTTCCAAATTTTGTAAATATCTATTAGGAGTAAGGCCTCCGTCAAAAGCTTGATATAAAGCTTTACTGTCCAATATGAAACAAGATACACTAAAGCCAAACCTTCCTTGTTCTCGTGGAAATAACGCGTGTGGGTTATTCTCGGACCAAAATGTATTATTTTGGCGTATAAAGTACCATCGCTGCTACAGTCCACCCCCAATACCTCTTTGCAAGAAGTATTGGGATTTGTTGCGGTTACCGATAATACATTCATTTCGTCAATTTCATGATTTTGTTTATTGTAGACTTTTGAACGAGCTTTATAAAAAGACCCGTGTTCAATTAGATTTGATTTTGTTCTTGAGAATATCCTTTTTTATGGCTCTCTGAATATCTATGAGATATATTGTTTCTAAACTGTCCGTCAAAGTAACAACATAGGTGGTAGATACCTATGAAAATACATTTCTAGTACTTTTTGCTGCATTTTCGTTACAATTAATGTAAGAAACAAGCATGTTATATTTCTCTACGTTTAAAAACGTGATATTAACTTCCTTAACTAACAACGAATGAATTTTCAACAATTAAGTTAAAAATATTAGAAATATCAAAGCAAAGCAAAATCATAATAACAGATATAAACTGAAAAATTTGAGAGACGAAATATTTTATTACTTCAGATTCCGCCCCGGCCACCAGTTAAAAAATTTAAATTTGTATTAACGTAAAATTTTAACTTAATGTTGAAAGGAACTATAAAGTTTTAATATTTTTTGGAAAGTTTAGTGCAAATGGAATCAAAGTGTGAAAAAATATACAGGGTGTCCCATTTAAAAAAGTCTGGGTTACTTTGAAGAAACTTCAAAAATTATAGAAAAGTTACGCACGCCACTTGATTCTACGTAAAAATATCTATCACTTTATCTCTGTTACTTGCTACTAAAGAGGGGGATCTCAAAATGACAAATTTTCAAAATCGCACAGTATATTGGAAACGAAGCGAAATCTTATTTAGTCCATCTTTCGTTTCATAAAAAATTAACAAGAGAACGCAACTTTCTAAGTCAAGCCGTTCTAGTGATACCCCACATAACCATGGAAATCGGGACACACTGTACAACTCTTTTTGTGACAGCAGTGTTGCAATACAAAATTTCAATTTATGATCTGGTATAGTTGACAATATTAGCTGGGATAATGCAGATTTTATGTTCTAACATATTTTCTCAAGAAGAAATTTTCATCCTAGAATGGAATTACAGCAAAATTGAATATAATAATCTATTTATGGTAATATTAAAAATCTGGAGTGTTTCCACTCAATATTCTCGTATACAAACATATATACTCTAAAACAAAACAAAAAAAGTTTCTTTAGCAAGTTCAGTTTTTGTTTAATACATATTATAATAGTGTTTTAAGATGCACTTTGGAATATTAATGTACGTAATGTCCAGTGTCTTGTGTTTAAAACAAAAGTAGTAGTTTCTACCGTTTAACTCTTATTTACAATTTTGCATAAGTACCCCTTTTAAAGTGTAAATTCATACTAAATTAAAATTAAGAACAATTTTAACAAAAAAAAAAAAGGATTTCCTCGTTGGGGGCTAGAACTCTCATTCATTACATTACCAGGGCGATCACTTAACCTTTTGGCCATTCGCATATTTAAATTTAACGTTTATTGCTAGCATATTATTAAATTACCACTGATTTTTAATTTTTACCATGTTTGTTCATTTTTAGTTAGATAAGCAAGTTGAAATTACGTATATGCGTTTTTCACGATTTTTATTGATTCGGCAGCATCTCAGTCGAAAATATTTGTTAAAAGCCTCAATTTATATAAGAATAATATCATCAACATGAGGAATTCTGCCTCCACAAGTTGCGTGTGCCTGTACTCCACTTGTCTCTGAGCCTTTTTCTTCATACCAACACCTCCCAATCCATCCATGCCATTACCAACCATCTTTACCCTTATTCTTCCCCTCTGTCGATTTTCCTCCACAATTTCTTCCAATATATTAACCAACAAACAGTTCCTTCTCAATCCAGGCCATAGCCAGTCTTTATTTCTTTTACCTATTATTTACAACGTTTCCCTTACTTCTCCCACCAGTCTTAATACTTTCTCTTTTCTCATTATATCAGTCTACTTTATTTTCATCAATCTTCTTCAAACCTACAATTCTAACTCCTCTATTCTATTCCTATCATTCTTTATTAATGTGCACGTTTAACACCTATATAACATTACTCTCCATAAAAAAACACTTTTCCAATCTCTTTCTAAGTTTTATATCTACTTTGCTACTTAAAATCCTCTCCATCTTCCTGTAAGCCTGCT